>JAYESA010000409.1:0-204774 GCA_036927795.1 Iris macrosiphon | reverse complement strand
ACACGTTTCTCTAATGCACACAGGATACATAGCTATAATTCCTAACTGATACACTACCCCCAACCACAGGAACTAACCAACGCACAGCCACATACACACAGAATCCTAGCTAGCACTGCACAGTTCTGGCCAAAACCCGATTGTGCACAGTCCTTCCCTAACACAGTGCACACAGCACAGAAAACTCGACTCCACAGGAATCAAACAACAATACCTCCACACATATGCATATATTTATATATATCAAATATCCTACCTCAAATTAGATAATAATAAAGTAGGTTAGATAGGTAATTCCATCTTGGCATTACAACAAACACTTATCATGTGGAAAATAGGGTTTCACCTAGTTTACTCATGAACCCAACTCAAAACCCAAAAAATCGAGTTTAACCAACACACATGGGATGAAATCAATCTACCTACCAATACCTAGGGTTAGGGTTCATGATAATCGGGGAAAACCAAACGAAATTCACCATAACCCTAGATCTCCTAGGTGTTCATGTAGAATCCCTAAAATTCGAATTCTAAACCTTAGGGTGGGTTCCTAATGGCCATTATTATCTGAAAACAGAAATTAAAGGAATGAAAACTAGGGTTTTACCTGCAGGGATGGTTTCTTCAATGAGGTTCTTCTTCCCCAAAGCTTCCTGACCCACGTTCCTTGCTTTCCTTGCTTTGGAGGAGGAGAAAATGGAAACCCTAGGTTTAATCTCGAAAATGGGGTGGAGGATTGGTTTTCTCTGGTGGAGGCTAGGGTTTCCTTTCTCTCTACGTGAAGAATAGCCTAGAGAGAGGCTTCCTTTTATATAAACAACTAGGTTAGGGTTTCCAAGCTTAGTTTTAGGTTAAACCTTTATGTTAAGTCATGTAGAACCTAATTGGCTAAGGTTTAGGTCTGCTAGAGTTTGAGGTTCCATCTTAAATTAAAATTCTAGGGTTTTGCTAGAATAGGGTTTACAATTTAGGGTTGACTCACTAGGGTCTGTCCTAATGAGTTCTAGGGTTTACCTTAAACCAAATATCACTAATAATAATATAATTAGTTTATAAACTCAGCAATTAATTAAATACATAATTATTTAAATAGTTAAATTACACAAATACCCTCATATGGAAAAGTGGTAGTGACAAGTCTACCCTCCTAAAAGAAATTTCGTCCTCGAAATTGGACTGAACTAGAACAAGAATAAAATCAGAAAAGGAATATACCTCAAGTCTAGAAGAGATAAGGGTATTGCTCGCGCATTTCGTCTTCTCTCTCCCAGGTCGACTCCCCTGGAGAGTGATGTCTCCAAGCAACACGAACCAAAGGGATGGTTTGGTTCCGCAACACCTTCTCTCTGCGGTCCAAGATCTCTACGGGCTGCTCAGGGTAGCTGAGCGTCGGACCAACCTCAATCTCCGAGTGATCAAGTACGTGACTAGGGTCTGCCATGTACCGTCTCAGCTGCGACACGTGGAACACATTATGCACTCCCTCCAATGCAGGCGGCAAGTCTAGTTTATACGCCACTGCACCTACCCTCGCCAGAATACCGAAGGGTCCGATGTAGCGTGGGCTAAGCTTCCCGCTTCTACCAAAACGAATCGTCCCATGCGTCGGAGAAATCCGTAGGAATACTAGATCGCCAACCTGAAACTCAAGGGGTCTACGGTGGCTGTCGGCCCAATGCCGCTGTCTGTCCTGCGCCACTCGCAATCTGTCTCTGATGAGTTTCACCTTTTCTGCTGCATCCACGACCATTTCTGGTCCTAGCAAGGCTCTCTCTCCAACGTCGTCCCACGATAACGGTGTACGACATCTCCGACCATAAAGAGCCTCAAATGGTGACATCTCGATGCTGGCCTGGTAGCTGTTGTTGTAAGCAAACTCTACCAGGTGCAGATGATCCTCCCAAGAACCTCCGAGATCGAGAACACAAGTGCGAAGCATATCCTCGAGAGTCTGAATAGTCCTTTCAGACTGCCCGTCTGTCTGGGGGTGATATGCGGTACTGAACTTGAGCTGAGTGCCCAAGCTAGCCTGCAGACTCCTCCAGAAGTGGGAAGTGAAACGACTATCCCGATCTGAGACGATGCTCACAGGAACTCCATGAAGCCTAATAATCTGTCGCACGTACATCTCTGCGAGCCTCTCTGTCGACGTGCCTACCTTGAAAGGTAAGAAATGGGCTGATTTGGTCAACCTGTCCACGATGACCCAAATCGCGTCTTTCCCTCCTGGAGAACGTGGAAGCCCTGAAACGAAGTCCATGGTCACGTGCTCCCACTTCCATTCTGGAATCGGTAAGGGTTGAAGCAAACCACCTGGCCTCTGCCGGTCTGCCTTTACCTGCTGGCACACTAGACACCGAGATACGAAGCATGCTACCTCGCGCTTTATTCCATACCACCATACGTGCTCCCTCAAGTCTCGATACATCTTGTTGGCACCGGGATGCATCGAGTACTGAGAGCGGTGTGCCTCCTGAAAAACCTCCTCGCGCAGTTCCCCGCTAGGCACGCATATCCTCATGCCGTGCCGTAAAGAACCGTCATCTGCGATAGTGAAGTCGTCCGATAATCCCAACTGGACCTGTGCTCTGATACTCCTCAGAGTCTCATCGTCGTACTGCGTAGCTCTGATCCTGTCCATCAGCTCGGACTGTATCTGCAATCCCCACATCTGAATCTCAGCACCGGGAACTAATACTTCAATCTCCAAGCTTTCCAGATCAGCCAATAAATGTCTATCTGTCGTCAAGTACATAGCCATCGGATACCTGCTCAAGGCATCGGCGACTACGTTGGCCTTCCCTGGATGGTACTGCAATGAGATGTCAAAGTCCTTCATCAACTCTAACCACCTCCTCTGCCTCATGTTCAGCTCCTTCTGTGTGAATACGTACTTCAAGCTCTTGTGGTCTGTGAAGATCTCCACACGCTCTCTGTACAGGTAATGTTTCCACAGCTTTAGAGCAAAAATAACTGCTGCCAACTCTAAATCGTGGGTGGGATAATTCTTTTCATGAGGGCGTAACTGCCTGGAAGCATAGGCAATTACCTTCCCGTGCTGTTGAAGAACACATCCCAGACCCTTCCCTGAAGCATCACTGTAGATGGTGAAACCACCTGTCCCTGATGGCAACGTCAAAATTGGAGCTGTCGTCAACCTCTTCTTCAGCTCATCAAATGCAGCCTGGCACTCCTCCGTCCACACAAAATCCACATCCTTCCTAGTCAGTTTGGTCATTGGCGCTGCAATCTTAGAGAAGTCTTGTACAAACCTCCTGTAGTATCCTGCAAGCCCGAGGAAACTCCTGATCTCAGCTACCGAACTGGGGGTAGCCCACGACTCTACTGCCTCGATCTTCTGTGGGTTAACCGAGATTCCGTCACCCGATACCACATGCCCAAGAAATTCGACCTTGTCAAGGAAGAATTCACACTTAGAGAGTTTTCCGTACAACCTCTCCCTCCTGAGAGTCCCTAAGACCAATCTCAGGTGCTCTTCGTGCTCCTCCGGTGTCTTGGAATACACAAGAATATCGTCGATGAACACCACCACGAACTTG
This sequence comes from Iris macrosiphon, assembly GCA_036927795.1. Taxonomy (NCBI): domain Eukaryota; kingdom Viridiplantae; phylum Streptophyta; class Magnoliopsida; order Asparagales; family Iridaceae; genus Iris; species Iris macrosiphon. The sequence continues at coordinate 201,214 of JAYESA010000409.1, read as the reverse complement.
TCAAGGTACTGGTGGAACACCTTGTTCATCAAGTTCATAAATACTGCCGGTGCATTGGTTAAACCAAATGGCATTACCATGAACTCAAACTGGCCGTACCTGGTCCGAAAAGCTATCTTCGGCGTGTCTTCTTTCTTCACCTTCACCTGGTGATAGCCTGACCTCAAATCAATCTTTGAAAACACCCTCGCCCAGCTCAACTGGTCGAAAAGATCATCTATCCTCGGCAGCGGGTACTTGTTCTTGATAGTGATATTGTTCAAAGCTCTATAATCAATGCACATGCGCACCGTGCCGTCCTTCTTCGGTACGAACAATACCGGAGCTCCCCATGGTGATGAACTGGATTTGATGAAGCCTTTGTCCTGCAGCTCCTCGACTTGCTTCTTCAGTTCTGCCAGCTCGCTGTTGTTAACTCTATAGACATGTTGTGAAATGGGCTCCGCTCCTGGAACCAAGTCTATAGAGAACTCAACGTCTCTGTCTGGCGGTAAGCCTGGCAACTCCTCTGGAAATACATCCAGGAATTTCGCTATCAGAGGATGTGGCAACTCCTCTTCTTCCGTCCTGGCTCCGCAAAATGTGCTCCCTCTCTGTTCCGCTGTTCCTCTGACGACCTCAAACTTCGGCTCTCCTGGTGGTCTAAACAATACTCTGCCTCTATAACAATCTATCGTAGCATGATGCCTACTCAACCAGTCCATTCCGAGTACAATATCGTACCCCGGAAGTGGCATGACAAGTAAGCTCACGCTCAAGTCTCGGCCTCCTACTGACACTCTCCGGTCCTTGCAGTGATCACGGACTAGGATAATACCTCCACCAGTCATGATCTTGCAAGTCCTAGCTAATGGTTCTGTGTCTAAATGATGTCGAAGTGCATATGATACAGACACAAAACTATGGGAAGCGCCAGAATCGAATAAGGTAAATGCGGGAATACAATCGAGAAGAACCGAACCTGTGATCAAGTCTCCTGCCGGCTCGATCTCCTCGACTGCCATGGCGTACGCTCGCCCCTGGGGTGCACCTCTCTGCTGCTGATGCTGGGCAAACCTCTGATTCTGCGGTGGAAGTGGTCCCCTCTGCTGTTGGCCTCCTGGTGCTGCTGGTACCCTGCCTGGTCCTCTCTGGGCGGCTGCTCCACCCTGGCCTGGACGAGTCCGAATGGTAGGGCAATCCCTCAGCTGATGTGTCGTCGATCCGCAGGACAAACATGAGCCCAGTCTATGCCTGCAGATCTCTCTAGTATGTCCCATCTTCCCGCAGTACGCACACTGGATGGCGGGTTGAGTCTGCCTCTGCTGTTGTTGCTGAACCTGCCCTCGGGCTGGTGCCTGGTGCTGCTGGTGCTGCTGCTGAAAGGGCCTCTGCTGCTGCTGAAAGTGTGGACGCTTGCCTGGTCCCGCACTACTGTTTGCTCCTCCGGAAACATCGCGTCCCCTCTTGGGCCTGAGGTCCAAGTCGTCCTCGGCTACCTGGGCATCCATCAATATGTTCTCGAAAGTAGCAGTGCGATGTCCCGACGTGCGAGACTTGATCTCCCTTGTCAGCCCCTTTCTGAACTTCCGGGCCCTGTCCCCCGGATCTCTAATCATCGACGGCGCGAAGCGGCTCAGACGGCTAAACTCCGCGGCATACTCATCGACGGACGAGCTCCCCTGGACTAAGTCATGGAACTGACTCTCCAAGGCTCCAAGGGCAACGTCAAGAAAGAATTTCTCCTTGAAGAGCTCCCTGAAATCCTCCCAAGTGAGTCCTCTGCGCAAGAGTCTCGGCTCCGTGCGAAACCACGTCAAGGCAATATCGAACATCTGGCTGCCAGCGGCCTCGACCTTGAGCGCCTCTGGAAGCTGCGCCAAACGCAAGTTCCTCTCGATGTCTTCTAGCCAATCATCGGCGTAGAGTATCCCTTCTATCCCCTTGAACTCCCGAGGCATCATCCTCTTGAAGTCCACAATGGTGCCCGGCCTCTGTTGTTGCTGACCAGGATGTTGCTGCTGCTGAGCGACCCTCTCCACAGCCTGAAGAGCCACTTGGTGAGCATTCTCCATGTTCACCCTCATCATCTCCGTCTGGGCCTGATGTGCCTCAGCCTGCACTCTCTGGGCCTCTGCCGACGTCCTCTGGGCATCGACCATGCCCTGTATCAAAGCGAACATCTGTGCCCCATCGACGGGCACACCTCCTGGATACTGAACTGGTGGTGGTGGTGGTAGCTCCGTCGTAGCTGCGGGGACCCTCTGAACAGGTGGTGGAGGACCCCCGACTGCTGCAGCCACTCCCACTTGTCCTGGAGATGTAGGAGGTGCTGCGGATGTCTGTCCGGCAGCGCGAGAGGTGGCAGACCTCTCTGTATCTGCTGCTCCGAGTCTCTGGGATCTTCTTGGCGGCATCCTGAAGACAGATCGAAAGATTCAATTAAGGCAATAGATATGATATCAAGGAAGGACAGAAAAATTTCTAAAGGAATTAATCATTAAGAATAGTATCATAAGAATCAGAATTCCCTAATTGTGATTGAGCATATCCTTGGCCTAATTCCTATTACTACAATATCGCTCTAATGTGAACCTAAGACTACTGACTAGACCTGCATGGGCCACCACTAAAAACGTGTCACGACCCGCACCCGGAATTTGGGCATGAGTCGTGGGTACGTCCAGCCTACGCCGCAGCATCGGCGGTAGAACGCTGTCTAGGTCACAACACGTAGTATATCCTGTCAAAAGTCTCAACTCCGTACGGAGGACAATGATAAATGAATCACAGTTCTATAATATACTCAATCACAACTATAAACATAATGGCACGATGAGAATTGAAAAGAGTTCTATTTAAACCAACCACAATAAGTCCTACTCAAATCCTGGGTCTGAATGACCTCACAAAGTCACAAATAAAATAAATACATCTCAGTCTCAGTCTCAGTCTAAAACAATAAATGCAGAAAAATAATCTAAGCATGGGCAGGCAAGTTCTCCTCTAGGATAGGCACCTCCTCTGAGATTTCTGGAGTGAAATCTTCCTCTATTCCTGGGCCGTAATAAGTAGGGCAAAAGTCCTCCAGGTCCTCTGAAAATGTTGTTATCCAGTCAGGATTGGAGCGAAGCACAAGCACTAACAGCAGTTTCATTAAATTGACAAAATCTATAAACAGTGTAAGAGATACAAGGTGGAAATAAATGCTGAAAATGAGAAGTACAGGAAAAAATGCAATAGACAATAAAGCATCTAGCAATGAACAATAAACAGTGAGTGCTAGAACAAGTAATCTGAATAAAGATAAAACATCTAACTAAGTGTTTGAAATATTAGTTTATTATGTGATCGGCTTGGGACTGGATCAGGCTGGTTATATATGATTAGCTATGATTCTTTTAGGTCAGGCTAACCGCATGGTTAGCTATGGTGCATATAGTGGTCAGGCTAATCATATATAACAGCTATGGAGCATATAAGTGGTCAGGCTGCACCTGACGTGAGAAGTGGGGTGAGCTATGGTACATATAATGTTTGGATATGATCACATAATCTACTAATAGTTCCCCATCCCCCAGCTAGCACGATGGATTCCAACCACGACTCCTCGTGATGGGGATCTAGGGTGCTAACCCGTGTATCCATAGTGTCGGAATCAAGTATGAAATACACTACAATTTATAGAAATAATCAACCATGAAAACTGTCAGAGAATGTACTCGCCTGTGGTCCTGAGTAAGATGTGAGGATCGATGTCCAAAGTGGAATCACAATGACCTATTTATGGAATATTAATGTCAGGCATTAAATCAGAAGAATAACATGCTTAATTAAACAAAAAGATGGGGTTTCTAGGTCAACTCTGAAGTTTACTAGTCAATACCAGGTCCAAACTAAGTCAATTGGTCTAAATTGGCCACTAACTAGCTAACACTAGTTATTCTAGGTATTTACCTAAGTTTCTAAGTGATACTAGCTTATTTAGCTAATTATCTACATTAACTAGTAACTTATTTTATCATATTAACATATATACCCAAATAACTAACAAGCTACTAATACTAACTGACATTCTAATTGGCTAACTGATTCTTAATATATATTAACTATCAATCCTAGCTTACTAACTCTCAAACATACTAACTCTACTCTCTAACTGACTGCCACATAACAACTACACACAGACCTTCACCATTACCCTAACTGAAATTAAGTATCAGTCCCCAATACTGATACTTGAGTTGATACCAACTGACACATGAACACACACAGATATTGATACTTAAGTATCAGTCCCCAATACTACTACTATATACTGATACTTGCAAATCCACACTGATACACTTTCCTAACTCTAATACTCAACTCAACACATATCTAGCTAATACACACAGGTACCTAAACTGAGACACTAAAACACTAAGACACTGCTACACAACTCCCTCTCCTGGCTCCTCTAAACTAATACTCACACATACACAACTCACTGACCAACTCTTACACAGTTTAAAAACTGGGCACCTCACAGTCCTCACAATACACATGCCTATCCCCTACTCTGCTACACAGCCACACACTAATTCCTAACCCCAGTTTGCACACAGGTATAAATTTAACTGTGAACTCAGGAACATAGCACCCAACTCACCTTGATACACTTACACACACTGACACAGTTCAAATACTGAACACATTCAGTGCTAGTACACACACACACTCATTCACACTGATGTTCACATAGGTAAAACACATCAGCCATCAAATCCCCATCTCACTGATACTCAACTCATCAACTCCCTGATACACATATCTACACTGCATTCACAGACTAGTTTAACAGATTTCCCCCAAATCAATACACTGATACAACCTTACACACATACTAAAATTTATACTGAACCCACAGTTACAACTGAAATCTGCACACAACACTAAAGCATCCTCACACACATATATATAGACTGATACATAAACACACACATGGTACAATGCTGCCACAGACCTGAATTCTGTCCTACACTTGCACACTAGGATCCCCTGTTCACTGCACATAAACCTTACACACCCCCCACATAATCTGCTACTCACTAACACAGAAATCATACACATGTGCTGCACACAGACACAAGTTAGTCTGGACACACATACACACAGTCTACATATATTAACACATAGGTATTATGATACTAAATTATACATAGTTAGAGAAACACCCACATATATACACTGCTCTGTTTACACAGGTAATGCACTTCCCCCTCTAGCTACTGACAAAAACTCTAAACTTACACAAATAGTATCTGCACAGTGTACACCCCTCTAATATGTATACTGATACATATTCATGTGTACACACCCAGATAAATAAATTCCCAGGTTGACACAACCTCCAGTACTAATGCACAGTACACAACCTCACCTAATCTAATACACATATACTGAATATTTGTAGATACACAGAATTGAATGTTTACTGATACATCAATGCTGCACCTACTGAACACAGAATACACTGTTCTCAATTCAATGCAGAGCCAAACTTTACACACTGCACACAGTACTTACAACCCATCCCCCAAATACTGAGACATACACGTTTCTCTAATGCACACAGGATACATAGCTATAATTCCTAACTGATACACTACCCCCAACCACAGGAACTAACCAACGCACAGCCACATACACACAGAATCCTAGCTAGCACTGCACAGTTCTGGCCAAAACCCGATTGTGCACAGTCCTTCCCTAACACAGTGCACACAGCACAGAAAACTCGACTCCACAGGAATCAAACAACAATACCTCCACACATATGCATATATTTATATATATCAAATATCCTACCTCAAATTAGATAATAATAAAGTAGGTTAGATAGGTAATTCCATCTTGGCATTACAACAAACACTTATCATGTGGAAAATAGGGTTTCACCTAGTTTACTCATGAACCCAACTCAAAACCCAAAAAATCGAGTTTAACCAACACACATGGGATGAAATCAATCTACCTACCAATACCTAGGGTTAGGGTTCATGATAATCGGGGAAAACCAAACGAAATTCACCATAACCCTAGATCTCCTAGGTGTTCATGTAGAATCCCTAAAATTCGAATTCTAAACCTTAGGGTGGGTTCCTAATGGCCATTATTATCTGAAAACAGAAATTAAAGGAATGAAAACTAGGGTTTTACCTGCAGGGATGGTTTCTTCAATGAGGTTCTTCTTCCCCAAAGCTTCCTGACCCACGTTCCTTGCTTTCCTTGCTTTGGAGGAGGAGAAAATGGAAACCCTAGGTTTAATCTCGAAAATGGGGTGGAGGATTGGTTTTCTCTGGTGGAGGCTAGGGTTTCCTTTCTCTCTACGTGAAGAATAGCCTAGAGAGAGGCTTCCTTTTATATAAACAACTAGGTTAGGGTTTCCAAGCTTAGTTTTAGGTTAAACCTTTATGTTAAGTCATGTAGAACCTAATTGGCTAAGGTTTAGGTCTGCTAGAGTTTGAGGTTCCATCTTAAATTAAAATTCTAGGGTTTTGCTAGAATAGGGTTTACAATTTAGGGTTGACTCACTAGGGTCTGTCCTAATGAGTTCTAGGGTTTACCTTAAACCAAATATCACTAATAATAATATAATTAGTTTATAAACTCAGCAATTAATTAAATACATAATTATTTAAATAGTTAAATTACACAAATGCCCTCATATGGAAAAGTGGTAGTGACACCTCTGAGTCCTTATGACCAAGCCAGGGGCACTCAACTCCTGCTTAGCTACGTGGGCGATACTACTATCACCATACGACATGGTATTTGTTCCACAGAAAGCGGTCAAGGGCCAAGCATTGGGTGACTTCTTGGCTGCCCATCCGGTACTAGAAATATCAAAACTCTACGACGATATCCCAGACGAAGTGGTAGATTCTAATATGGCGAGTGCAGAGGTCGTTTGGCAGATGTTCTTCGACGGTGCTTCAAGAACAGGGCCCAAAAGTGATATCGTCGCTGGAGTCGAAATATTGCTTATTTTCCCAGACGATCTAGTCATCTATCATTCTTATTCTCTCACGGAGCCGTGCTCCAACAATGTAACAGAGTGCGATGCTCTTGTTATCGGGCTCCAACTCGCTAAACAAATTGGATTCAACTACTTAAAGCCTACGGTGACTCCAAAGTGATAGTAAGCCAAGTCCGAGGTGAGTATGAAGTCCGGCATGAGAATTTGATCCCTTATCACCAAGCTGCGCTTAGTATAATCTCTAAATTAGATAGTTTCTTTATAGAATACGTACCTCGATTACAGAATATCGAGACCAATGCCTTGGCCGGCCTCACAGCCTCTTTTATCGTTCCGGTCAACACTCATGAACTGATCACTATGTTCGGCCAAGAACTAGTCTGCCTAAAAAATAACCCTAACACGTGCCTGAGCTATTTGGTAGAGACAGATGCCAGCATCCAAGACTAGAGACTCATATTCATCAACTACGCCATCTATGGGATTCTTCCTAAGGACCCAAAGGAGGCTACTTCCATCAGAAGACGTTCCCTTCGGTTCTATTATGATACAGCTAATAAAATGATGCATCGTCATTCCTATGATGGGCTTTTGCTATGATGCCTATCGAATGCTGAGATGAAGCAAGCACTCTGTGAAGCTCACGGTGGTATTTACGACGGACACAAACCCGGTCTGAAGCTACAGGATCATCTTCGGAGGATGGGTTACTTTTGGCCAATAATGGTAGTGGATGCTGTCGACTACGCAAAAAATGTCGAATATGTCAAATCCATCAAGACTTCATCCACTAACCCTCAAAATTCCTGTACCCAATGGTAGCATCTTGGCCGTTTGAAGTATGGAAAATGGACATCATCGGACCAATTAGTCCACCTTCGTCTAAGGGGCACCAGTTTATCCTTGTCATCACCAACTACTTCTCCAAGTGGGTAAAAGTTATGCCACTCGCCAAGGTGAAGACCTCAAATGTGATTAGCTTCCATAAGCATCACGTCATATATCGCTTCGGACTACCTCAAAGAATTATCCACGATAATGGTCTACCAATTGCAAGTCATACTTTCTAATAGTTTTGCGATAAAAATCGAATCCAGAATGTACCTTCAACTGCCTATAATCCAACAGAAAATGGGTTAGCAGAAGCTTTCAACAAGACTATCATCAAGCTCCTCAAGAAGTTTGTGTCTTCTAATAAGCGTGACTGGAATGAGAAGTTGGGTGAATATCTCTTGGCCTACCGAACAATGGTCCAAACGTTGACTGGAAGCACACCCTTCTCCCTAGTCTACAGGAGTGAGGCCGTGCTCCATCTAGAAGTCTAAATTTCCTTACTTCGGGTGGCCCTCTCCCATAAATTGACGGAAAACGATAACCACCGTCGACGGCTACAAGAGTGGGAGGCACTCGATGAGAAGCGTCTTTTAGCTCAACAATGCATTGAGTTGTACCAAGCACGCCTCTTAGGAGCTTTCAACAAGCGAGTCAAGGAAAGGATGTTCCAAGTAGGTGACCTCGTCTTAGCAGTAAAAAAACTGATAGTCATAACGCACAAGACGCCTGGAAGATTCTAGGCTAGATGGGAGGGCCCCTTCGTCGGGGTATCGGTATATTCTATAGGTGCCTACCGACTCAAAAATCTAATGGAGACTTGGTCATGATGCCGATAAACGACAAGTTTTCAAAAAGTACTACGTATGAGCCAGACTTGTACTCTCCCCTATCCCAAGTAGAACAATTAAGACATACATCCCCAGCGAGTGCATATGCACGACATGTACTCATTCCCTACAAAGTACTATAAAGGCCATTATATGTATTTGTGAGTCCTGAATATGCAACAGATGGTGGACCCTCACAAAAGAACTCCAGTGGAGCAACTCTCAGGTCTATTTATGCTTCTAGGTGGACTACTCAAAGTTAATTCTCTTGGACATTAGTTTACGTCCATATCACCTCTGAACTAGTATCCTAACATTTTTCCAATAGGGTTTGCCACGTTCATATTACCTCTGAGCAAACCTCTCGCTCTTAGCTATCGACTTTCATATCCACCATACCTCTGATGGTGGTCGTCATCTAAACTTATCACCCGTACTTAAGTCTATGTACGCCAGCGATGATAAGTCCACAAAATCTATCACGTCTATATCACCTCTTAAAGGGTTTCGTTCCAAAACCTATTACTTGCACCAAAGTGCGCAAGAGGTAATAGGTCCACAAAACCTATCACATCGATCACCTATGATAGGCTTTTCGTTTTGAACTTATTACTTATACTCAATGTGCGCAGAAAGTAATAAGGTCCACCAAAAATCCCCCAGTGAAATATCCTTAATAAACTACGGTATCGTACTACGTCCATATTACCTCTAGTACAATATCCAAAGTCCACAACATATAATATAACAAATGCAGGAAGAGTTTCTAGAAAATGAAAAACTTTTTCATTAATATTCAAGATCATGAGTACATATGATGAAAATCTATTTTTTGAGGGTTTCTCTTTAATATTCAAGATCATGAGTACATATAATGGAAATCTATTTTTAAAGGTTTCCATGAAGTCTCGCTGATAAGAATATTTTTCATTAAAGGCGTCCTTCCATGCTATTTTTGTACTGATACAAGTGAAGCAAGCAGCAGAGCTCAATGCACTTTGGGTCATCCCTCTACAGTGCAAACCTCAGTATATGAAAACGAATCCATACTGATGGACAGCAAGGGAGAGACATGATCAGGCACTCTTCGATCATATGAAAGATTAGAAAAGGAATGACAATTAATCCAATTTCTGTCATCGACACCGTAGGCTCCCGGCCAGTAGCAAGTCGCATAAAGGGGAGAAACACAGCTAGCATGCTACATAAACTGGGACAGCTCCGCGCATAATGCAGGATGTTTATCCTCGTCTCCTGGATCAGTTTTTGGTGAGTTGCTGCATGAGGTTAGCTTTCTCTTCGAATGACGGGTTCTATGATATCCTTCCATGATCTATCATGGGCAACACAAAGGGAGGTAACACCTACATAAAGAAGACAGGCATCAGCCTCAGCGAAGATTATAAAAGTGTACAACTGTCGTATGCAACCTACAAGTCTCAGCCACGTGCAAAGTGAAATGACTCAACATGTCTAATTTAGCACGTATCAGCAAGATGAGATCTCATCCTTGTGGCCAAGCTACAGAAGATCTATGCACGCATGGTTCTGCACACATGCGACAGAGGAAAAGCATGCACATGTTCTAGTCGAGTTCCCATCAATACGGTAGAAGTCTGCGCATATTCTGGATGAGTCTTCATCCATGCAATAGAACTTTATGGAGAGTCCGCGCGTGTTCTAGATGATTTCCCATCCACGCTGCGAGACTATGCACTTGTGTCTCTATTTTCCTCAGCTAAACGACATGAGGACAAAATGCTCCCTCACCTCCGAACGGACTGCCAGCATCAGGGGGCCACGGATCAAGTCCTCCTCTGACGAACCCCTCGACGAAAGGAACAACAGCCATTCATATTAACAAAGGAAAGAGAAGCAGGGAAATAAAGTTCTCTCTCCTCCCTCAGCAGCCTATTTATAGGCTATAAAACCGCGTAAAAAGATCGAGGCAATGAAACAGTCAGCTATAAGGATGAATCTGACTCGGTTGTAACGCCTCTATTTTTGCGGTCAGTACCTATCCTTAGTCAAAACTAAGACCTCAAATTCTGAACCACCTCTATCTATGCGACAGTTGGCAAATCTTTTTATCATTATCTCTTGGAAACCATCATCGACTTAGAGTCCCAAGAAATCTCCCAAAGATCGAGGCAAATCTCCTTCATTAAATGTAGATTGAATAGCCTGGTAGATTCATCCATGCGTCAGCAAGAGTATGTGACCAAAAAACTCAGTTAAGCCGAGTGAGCTTCATGCGACAGGCAACATATGCATTCTGAAGATCTTTTTCCATATTTTTTGTACTCCAAACTTATCAGTTTGAAAACTTTGAAGAGGGTCTTGTAGAAGCATAAAAAATCTCAGAGACCCCTATGCGCCTCAGGCCTCATCCACCAAAGTTCAAGTAATGCGTAAAGTCTTGGATACATAGAGACACCTCAGTCAAGACAGTGCATTTATGACTCTGACAGCAATAATAGCTCTGAATGTCTCGATTCTGACGCTAACAGTTGGCACCAGTTCTCGCATCACCATCATGATTACTTTTTGTCCATATGGAGCAGAATCGTTCCATCCGTCTCTGGCCCTATGCATTCTAGACTCGATGTGTTCCATGCGTCTCTCGTCCTATGCGTTCCAAACTCCATGTATTCTATGTGTCTCTGGTCCTATGTGTTCCAGACTCTATGCGTTCAACATGGCAGTACCTTTTCAAGCCAAAATCTTTCTGTTGCAACTGAGAAGATTCTCTTCGACTAAGTGCAGGCCATGTGTCAAGCTGACCAAGTCATACACAGCAAGAACATGAACCGACCAGATTTTTAGCAACAACAGATCCTAACAAAAATCCCACGTAGCAACTCGACCGAGACCTGCATCCATGGTAGCACTTGCATCCTGTTAAGGATGAAGATGTGGCAGCTTCAGCATCCATGCGCGCATAGCATATGCGCTCGCATAATCCATCTGTTTGATGGCTATAAATAGCAGGATAGCATTCCCAACACAGACGGACAAATAGGGACAGATACACGAATAGGCACATGAGAGAGATCAGAAGAGAGCATTTCTCATTCTCTCATCGGACCACCAACGGAGTAAAGGAGTCACTGTACTACTCGATTTCTATCGTCATACTCCCAGAATCAAAAAATATTGTACTTAGATTTTTTTTTTGTATTCTTTATTTTGTTAAACAACAAAACTTTTTCAAGTTTTACATCAAAGGCAAACACGCACGTCTCAGCGAACGTCTCTACGCATGTATATGAGCGAGTAATCTGTGCACGTAATCAACATACACTTTTGAACGCATATTCGGCTACTAATCTGCGCCTGATTCTGCATATGTGCGCAGAAGATGCACAGATCATGGGGTGGTTGCACTAGATGGTTATGGAACTAGACGGTTATGGTAGATAAATTTGAATTCAAGTCACTCCTCATCTTTTGGGATTCGTATTTAATTCATTATTAACCTACCATAATGAGTGACAACCAGCTTTAGGGTTAGAGTTTCCACCCTTCCTTATATATATTCTCTTAGTGCGTCCTTTTAGAGATAGACGAAAATATCGAGAGGCAGAAGAGAATAGTTGCTTCGTCTAAGGAATTCGTTCGAGTTGCAACAGAGGTGACTACGAGCGTTCCAGGAGTTCTTGACGTGAACTTGCTGGTTTCCTTGTAGTGGATCGTCGGTTGAGGGCGGATCTTGGTTTGAGCAACGGTGGTTTTTGTTACCCCAGCAAGAGGATCAAATTTGTCTTCTACTATTTATTCTTCTTCCTCCTGTAAATGTTCTGTCTCAATTGCAACAACGTTTGCAAGGAAGAACGTGATTCTAAGTTCTGGTTGCTTTCCTATTTGCTTATTAATGAAAGTTTGTATTTGATTACGTAATATAAATAAAGGCATTAATAGTTGGCTTGTTGCATATTTTATATACCTCGAAAATAACAAAAGATTACTAAATAATGTTCAGCTAGTAAGTAAGTAAGTATATGTGGTTTTCTGTTACAGAAAGTCTCAAGTTCAATCCTGACTAGGTACATTACTATTTTAACTATTAATACAAATATTTTTTCATGCCTCCCCGGAAATGGATTTTACTTCTTATACTATATAGATATGTTTGTCTTTTTCTATAGATATCATTTTACTAAATTTTACTAAATAATGTTCATTTAGTTAGTAAGTGTAGACGGTTAAATTTTTTTTTTGGACTCCTATTATCTCCTTTCTTGTATTGAAAATTCAAGTCTCATATCATACTCCTTCACAAACCAACAACCCACTCTAACTAAAATAGACAGACTATAACCATTTAGAACTATTTATGACCATTTAAAACTAATCATAATCATTTATAACTACTTATAAATGATCAAATATTTTTATCACTATCTGTAGCAATTATAACCAAGAAGTTTTCGTAATTAAATAATTTTGGCATAATTTGTTATAATTGTTTATAGTTGTTTATAATTATTATACAATATTATTATTATTTTAACTTTCTTTAGGACTCTATCATCTCCCTCTTTTTCTTTTTCTGTTAAATTTTCATCCATATCATATTCTTTCAAAACCAAAAATCCAGTCTATTTAACCCAAATTTATGTTCAGTTTACTTTTAACTCTATTTATCCAACTAAAATAGATGGAACTAAAATAGATGGACTGTAAACATTTAGAACTATTTATGATCATTTTAAAATAATTATAATTATTTATACTACTTATAACCAATCAAGTATTATTATAACCATATGTAGCAATTATAAACAAGTAACTATTTTTTACAATTTAATATCATTTACTATTTTTTGTTATAAAAGTTTATAATTACTACAAATGGTTATAATGGTGCTTTGTTGGTTATATTAGTTTTAAGTTGTGTACATTTAGTTCCGTCTGTTTGTTTTAGTTGGAGATAGAAGTTAAATGTCATAAATATATTTAATTAAATAGTTCAATAGATGACATATATATATATATATATATATATATATATATATATATATATATATATATATATATATATATATATATATATATATATATATATATATATCAGAAATGATATAAAACTATTCGGGTGGTTTCATATTATGGAACCACCCTATGTTATATAGGTTGGGTTTGGATTGAGTGGTTAAGATTAAAAGGTGGTGGGGTCCACACCTTTTAATCTCATCCACTCAATTTCAATCCAACCCATATAACATAGGGTGGTTCCATAATATAAAATCATTCGGATGGTTCTATAACATTACCATATATATATATATATATATATATAAGAGAGAGAGAGAGAGAGAAATGAGAGTGATACGAGTGACAGGGGAAAGAGGGAGAGAGAAAGATGCAAAGATATAAATTTACTTATTTATAATTGAAATAATTTGTTATAATTGCTACGGTTTGTTATAAATAGTTGTTACTAATACAAATTGTTACAGTAATTTTCAATCTATTTTAGTTGAAGAAATACAAATTTAACATTTTTTGGTTTCATACATATATTGAACTAAAAGATACAAGTAAGAGAGTAAGATAGACCACAATTTCAGTTTTAAATAGAAAGGCAAAACAATCCTTTCAGTTTATTCTTATTAATAAGTTGAATTATAATAAATTTGATGGAGGTAGTAAGTTTAAAATTAAGAACTTGTCAACATAGTGCTAAGCTAGAATTCGAGGGGTTGGAGGAGGTCATACACAATTTAGACTATTCATGGACTATGCTTCACACACACCAAAAAAAAAGTTAATGATTATGTAAATGTTTTTTATATGTTAAAGTTCACTTACTTTATACTTAAAGCTAACAAAGTTGCTGTTGTTGTTGTTTTTTTTTGTTTTTTTTGACATGAAAAAAAAAAAGCTAAGAAAGTTGTAGACACATTCAAAAGGAGTGCCTCACCAGACAATGAGTTCTATTACCAGCGCTAAATACAAATGGGAGGCGGCTCATAATTCAGTTGCTAAGTGATTTGTGGGTGTTCTAAATTGAGTAATAAGACTAGGGAGACTTGTTTGAAATATGATAGATTCAAGGAACTTATTTGTAAAATCCCAAAATCCCGTAAATCTCTTGGTTGGTTACCATCTGGTCACATGATCTTACTGGTCCAAATAGGGAGACGAGAGTGGTTCAAATCCAATGGAACTATGGACGAATGGTCTTTGGTATACGGAGGTTTGGTTTGCTAACATACATTACTAACAGCAGCTGGATTGTGGTTATACCAAAACCCCATGTGCACCATCATCATGTATGTATAGTGTAGTGTTATTGTATTATTGCATCTCTTGGTCATTGAGTCTCTAGGCCCCCTATCCACCTGTCCGACTCTCGAGAGTGGGGCTTTATGTCTCAATTCTCAAGTGGCTCCATCATGTGAATTAGTTACTTGGTGGAGCTTCCTGATGATGCTCTCCTTTCCCTAGTCATATGGCCCTCAAATTCATGGATATCTTATTTCCTATGACTCTACTGTCCCCATCAAACACATGCTACACCTTTTGCTGGATTTGCATGTAAAACTTTTATACATTTTTTATACCGTCATTGTATGACAGGTAAATTCCTTCTTCTTCTTCCTTTATATATATATATATATATATATATATATATATATATATATATATATATATATTAAAACTATTCGGATGATTTCGTATTATGGAATTACCATATATTATCTAAGTTAGATTGAAATTGAGTGGATAAAATTAAAAGAGGTGAGTTCTACATCTTTTAATTTCAACCACTTAATTTAAATTCATACAACATTGCATTATTCTATAATATGAAATCATCCGAATAGTTTAGAACATTTATATATATATATATATATATATATATATATATATATAAACTTTGAAATATTACCCACTATCATACAGTGAGTGTATTAAAACTTTTTAAAACATTGATACAGCCATATGTATCAAAGTTTATCTCTAGATTTGCTAAAGTGACAAAACCGTGGTCTTGGTTTTGTGGAATTCAAGGGAAGGAGGCACAGCCGCACAAAACTTCATTGGAACAAAAAAAAAAGGATTTACAAAAAATGTGTAAACTCAGATATCATGGTGTGTATTGGAATGGTTCGGACCGGCTTGCGGTTCGAGTCAATCGAATTTGACCGGATTCGGTCCGGACCGGACTCAACCCGAAAGTAGAGACTGGTCGGGCCGGTCTGGCCGGGTCGGAAAAAAATTCGACCCAGCTCGGACCCATGACCCAGTCAAGGTAGGACCGGGCCGAACCGGTCTGGGTCCGGACCGGTTCAAAGGCGGGCAGGGCCGACTCGATATTTTTTTATATATATATTTTATATATGATCTATATGATATAAGTTATATGTTTATAATCTATATGTTATAAGTTATATGTTAATAAATTCAAGTTAAAATTTATACAATCTTTGTTAATAAATTATTTTTGTATAATTTAAAATTTATAAGTTATATGTTAAGTATAATTTGAAATTTATAAGGTATATGTTTAGTATAATTTGAAATTTACAAATTTATTTGTTAGAAAATTTATTTAATTTTTTTATATCAATATTTATATAACTTTAAGTATAAATTAAAATCTAAATATTTATAAGTTGAATAAATTTTTAAATTTTTTTTGAATAACTTATAAAAAAAATTTATAAATCTATTTTTTTGAATTTAAATATACATTTATAACTTGAAATTTAAAGAAGTTATTTATATAGACATGAAGAAGTTAAATGTAAACAACTAACAATATTAAGTAAGAAAAAGCTGAATTTTTTTTATTAATGGCAATAAAATTATAACTGTATTATAACATTAAGTAACAAAAAAAAATTAGAAACTTGTAAATGATATTTTATTTGCATAAAGCTTGTAAAAAAATTGTTTAAGTCTTTTAAAAAAAATCATCATCTTTCGTTGAAGTTTATTGCTCAGCTCCTCCTTCAGTAGCGTCATCTATAGTAAGAAATTGAAAGTCCAACTCTGCGATATCGGCACTTTCATCTCTTGAGTCTTGAGTTCTTTGTTCATCACGGGTCCAATCATGAACGCAGAGACAAACTTCCAAAATATCTGACAGCAGCCGACTCCTCTTCTTGCTTAGCATCCTTGAACCTGCACTAAAATAAGATTCCGATGCTACTATGGACATCGGGACCATTAGAATACGTCTGCTATAAAAAAAAGTACATGATACATTTTTTCGTGTCTCTTCACCATTCTAAAATTGAATAATAAGATGAAGAGTCATCTCCATCTTCTTCATAAGAATTTAGATATAAGGACAATTATTGCATAGGTTGAGAAGATTATTTTTGTTTCTTCCTTTGCATTACAACTTTAGCATATGATAATTTAGATATAATGCCAGAGTTACTACCTTGAATGGTTGTACCGGGTCGGGTGGATACAACTCTTTTTTCATATAAAGCAATTAAACTATCTAAAATATCCTTAATTTCTACTTTCAAACTACCTACGTCACCTCTCATATTATTTTCAAAATCGTCTAATAAAATATATACACCATCTAATTTAATCGTAGGATCAAAAATCGAAGCCAGAAAATATAGAAGAGGTATATCACCCCAATATTTTTTAAATTTGGCTTGCATTATGGCAACAACATAATCAAAACCATGAATATTTTTATATTTACAAAATAAATGAGACATGTTAAGAATTTTTGTTAAAGCTAAATGAGAAGTTGGATAATAAACTCCAGATAGAATACATGTAGCATTGTAAAATAATTCTAAAAGTTCAAAAATAGAAGTAGCAATTGACCAATAATTCTCAATTACTTGATAATCAAAACTAGGATTAGCATTACAATAATGTGTAATAACATATTTAAACTTAATGGGAGATTGCAACATTAAATAAGTAGAATTGTATCTATATGGTGCATCATTAACAAATCGCCTAAAAGTAACACCATATTGTGTACGTAAAGTTTTAAAAGCTTGTTGTCTACTTGCAGAAGAGTTCAAACTATGTAAACATGATCTATGATTTTCTAAATTTAGTTGAAAGAATTTAAGACATTCTTGTACAATCAAATTAATAATATGACAAACACATCTAACATGAAAAAGTCTACCTTCTAACATAGGCATAAATTGTGTTTTCAAAACACTAATAGAAGAAGTGTTGTTACTAGCATTATCAAAAGAAATCAAAAATATTTTATTGTGAATATCATATTCACGCACATAATGCATTATAGCGTCACCGATTACAGCGCCGGTATGAGAAAATTCTAAAGGCCTTAGAAAAATGATGCATTTTTGCAACATCCATCTTGGATCTATATAATGTGTCATGATACAAATATAAGCATAATTTTGCTTAGTAGTTCATATATCAGATGTTAAAGCAAATCACTACCAGAAAAAGTCAAATTAGCGACATTTAAAAACGTCGCTAAATGACCAAAAAATGTTGTTAATTACGTTTAGCGACGTTTTAAAGAAGTCGGAAAAAAAGCAAGTCGCTAAAAGAAAAAATGTCGCTAAACATCACTATGCCGACATTTTTTAGCGACTTTAATGTGTCGCTAAATTTAGCGACGTTTAGCGACTCAGCGTCACTAATTAGCGACCTTTATTAACGTCGCTAAACGTCGCTAATTAGCGACTTATATAGCGACGTTACAGCGACGTCTTTAATTACCTGGCAATACTGCCATGTTAGCAATTTGCGACGTACAACGACGATTTTACCGACGTATTTAGTGACGTCATTAGCGACGTATAGCAACATCGCTAATTAGCAACATCGCTAAACGTCGCTAATTAACGTCGCTAAATACATCGCTAATTTTACAGAAAAAATAAAGAAAAAGAATACTGAATTAAATTTCTAGGTTTGCCAACCCCCTTGGGTTGAACACTCAACACCGGTAAAATAACATATTTAATATGAATAATATAATAAAATTTGAAGAAAAGAAAGCATCCAGCAAATCTTATCGTAAAGAATATGGCAAATATATATCCATACAATCGCATCCTAAATAATAATAAAAATACAAATATCCAGCAAGTAGCTATACTACTGCGGATCTGCAGGAGGTTGACCACCGGCGCTCTTGAAGGATAAGAACAGCTCATACTCGTCCCATGGAATCGACACCGATGTCGATGGAGAAGGCAGTGACGTCGGTAGAGTCTGTGTCAATGTAGGCGCACCAGGAGGCCGTACCCGCTCCAAGTCTGCGAGTCGCTGGTTGTAAGAATCCATGGTAGATAACAGCCTCGTACTGCTATGAACCATTGAATCCTATATCATCGTCAGCCTCTCGCCCATCGATAGCTGTGATGCATGCCGCTCCATGATGTTGCGGTCTGTCGAGGCTCTAATATCATTTATCAAATCCCGGAGCTCCGTCATGCTGCGATCGAGCATATCGAATCGTGTGATGAGCGTCGAATCGTCCGCCTGCGGTTGGGACCGGGGCTACTCCTCCATCCTTCGCAGCAACTCATCACGGAGAGACGCAATTTGACGGTCAACGGCCTCCTGGACGACCTCCTGGACTCTGGTCGACGACTGCGAGGGCTGCGACTGCGAGGGTTGTGTGGAATGCGCAGGTGTCGGGGAGGCCCTAGATGACTGCTCGCAACCAGGGTGCCATAGGATCCCGTACCGTAGTACGTACCCCTCTGGAGACCACCAGCTGCGGTCACCCACAGGTCGTCCGCCGACGGAGCTAGAGCAGGCTGCGAGGAAGTACCAGCCTCTCCAATTGTAGGTGCACTAGCAGTCGCCCGCTCACGCAGCCTAAGATACTCGGCCTAGAAAGGTTTGGAAACTCGATAATTGCCTAAGTTATATTAAAATTAACACAAAGTAAAGTAATACTTACATAGGTCTGCGAGGGCCTCTCATCAATAAGATTTATGTCCTTGCGATGGGTGGCCAAGAAGACGGTCACCATGTTTGCATCCTCACCCCTCTGTACCTGTTAAAAATATATTATTTAGTACTAAACTTAAAAATTTTTTCCAAGTACCATTTTATGGTACTTACATTAAAATAATATATTTTAAAAGAAAAAATATACCAAACGACGAAAATATTTCGTCATCGAAATCGAGCCACCACACCACTTGGCAGCATTATGCCTAGCCGCCTTGGCCTTCTCAGACCTTTCCTTGTAGCTCAGATCGTTGAATCTAGCCCTCATCGTAGTCCACTGCTCAGGCATGATCCAACCTTGGATCGGTTTTCCAACACGATTACGAGCCTTTTGGTCATCCAGAGCATCTCGGATAAGTTTGGCGGCAACGGTAGGAAAGAGCCGCTCGATCAACTCGGCCCGGTGCGGAGGATAGAAATACGTTTGCTACAATAAATAATTTAGTAAGTGAGCATCACGGATAAGTTATATAATATGCATAAATTAGAGGATTTATTTAATATACTTTTACCTGGAAGTGCGCAAACCAGAATGCCTTTCTCTCCTCTTGATCCTCAGAGTAGTTGATCCAAGGGCCACCGTAGTTGTTCCTCAGAAATTGGCCCAGGCGTCTCTGAACCGACGATGGACGATATCTATATAGAGATAATTATTTTGATCAAAAAAGTCAATATACGATGAATAAAGAAATACATGATATATATTATACTAAACCATCTAATTGACTTACTTTGTACCGTCGGCCCAAATCTCTGTCCTCGTCTCCTCCGGAGGTGCGCATGGAAGATCTTACTGATACTGGGACAACGTGGGCACGACCTCCTCGACATGCTCATCTGTCCCCATGGTTTCGTCAGCAGGAGGAACGCTGGACGAGGGTGTACTATCATCCCTGGAACTACTCGTCCCAACAGTCGGAGATATGAGTGATTGATATACTGGAGTACTGGGCGACGATGATCCGGAACCAACAGTAGGCAGTACCGGAGGAGCACTCTGTCTACCTCGGGACCTGTCGAATCCTCTGCGTCGTCCTGTCATATCTGATAACAACATATGATGAATATAGAAAAACACAAATATATAGTACATTCTACAGTCGAAATGTGATGCATATCTCAAAGCATTCTACAGTCAAAATATAATACATATATTCGTTAAAATAGTACATTCTACAGTCAAAATATAGTTACATTCTACAGGCAATATATATTATTTTCAATCATCTTCAGAAAATTCATCTTGTTCGCCTTCCTCGTCCTCCTCTTCCTCTTCCTCCTCATCGTCTTCACTTTTATCTACTTCATCTTACTCTTCGGATAATTCTAAATCTTCTACATTATTACTCGTGTAATGAGTAACTTTCGTTAAGTCCACATCTACAATATTTGTTACAAGAGGTAAATCGTCCTCCTGATAAGCTATTTCGTCAATGTCAAAG
The DNA here is from genome assembly GCA_036927795.1 of Iris macrosiphon. Classification (NCBI taxonomy): domain Eukaryota; kingdom Viridiplantae; phylum Streptophyta; class Magnoliopsida; order Asparagales; family Iridaceae; genus Iris; species Iris macrosiphon. Next base: position 180,167 of record JAYESA010000409.1, on the reverse strand, counting down.
GTATTTCTAGCTTTAGTCTTGCATACTGTCCACCAATCCGACCTCGCTGTCCTCCGTCTAGGATAAGTTGTGAAGTACACGAGCTGAGCTTGACTTGATAGGACAAATGGTTCGTAGCCTTGATATCTACGCTTGTAGTTTATATCCACAATGCCATGCTTGTCAATTTTCCAACCTTGATCTTGAATCGGATCGAACCATTCACACTTGAATAGCACGATATTAGCAGGTTCTGTGCCATAATTATATGTCAACTCCATAATTTCTCGTAAGATGCCAAAGAAATCATTTCCTGAATTGACGTCTTTGTAGTTCGAAGATTTGATACACAAACAACTATTTTTCGTGGAATCAAGATCCAGAAAGCTGTCTCTGATAGGAGCATTTGTTGACTTGAACCTGAACCCATTGACACAGAAGCTTGGCCATATTTTAAAGGTAATAATTGGTCCTTTGGCTAGAGTTCTAATAGATTCAGTCTCGGGTGTTATTAGACGATCGACCTAAATACCAAAGTAGCGATAGTAAGTTATTTGTTTTGCAAGTGCAGAAATAAAAAGTAATTACCAAGCATCTTACATATGCGCTCAACCAAGAAGGAAAATGGCATCTCATTTCTTGTTCTACTTCTTCATCTGTTATGTAAGGTCTAACCGACCTCAACTCATCATTATATGTGCTGAAAAACAATAAAGCAACTGCTGATTAGTAGCATAATAGTATCTTATACTATTACATTGAGATGATGTAAATGTGGACGTATTAATTACTTACCCCTCTAGCTTCTCCACTTCATCCTCGTCGCAATTGAGTAATATATACAACTGAGCAGCCCTTAGCTCATCGTCATTCAAATATCTCTTCTTCATTTTTCCCGAAGGCTTTCCGGACGCATTGAATACTTTGAATATTGCATCATTAGATTCCTGATATGCGTCATCGTTTCTCGGAGCTTTCGTTCTATTAGTAGCAATATGCGGTTTGAAATACGTCAAGCAAAAGTTTGTAATCTCCTCGAGAACATAAGCTTCACAAATAGAGCCCTCAACCCGTGCCTTATTTTTCATCTTTCTCTTTAGGTGATTCAGATGCCGCTCGAAGGAGTACATCCACTGATAACCGACAGGACCACCAACACATGCCTCATAGGAAAGATGAATTGACAAATGCTCCATAGAGTCGAAGAATCCAGAAGGAAACACCTTCTCGAGCTTACATAGTGTTACCGCAATGTCCTTCTCTTGCTTTTCTAGACGATCGACGAGCAACTTAGTACAACAAATATCTCTGAAGAATATGCTCAGCTCTGTCAATGGATCCTAAACGACCTGCGATAAGAATTCCCGAAATGCAATCGGAATTAACCTCTCCATGAATACGTGACAATCGTGGCTCTTCATACCCGCCAGTTTGTTCTCCTTGAGGTCGATGCATCTTCTCAAGTTTGACACATACCCGTTTGGAAAATTTAGACCCTGAATCCACCTACAAAGTCTCCCTTTATCCTCTTTCTCCAGTGAGAAAACTGACTTAGGTTGCTTTAACTTTCCATTCTCCTCCTCTATCAAATGCAATGCAGGACGTCTACATATTTCTTCTAAGTCCAACCTGGCCTTTGGATTATCTTTCGGCTTCCCCTTTACCTCCATTACAGTATTAATTATGTTATCAAACACATTCTTCTCGATATGCATGACATCAAGGTTATGTCTGATCGGATTGGTGCTCCAATATGGCAGATCCCAGAATATACTCCTCTTCGTCCAGTTATAGGTGCGACCAAATCCGTCACACTTGTACCCCTTAGCAGTCTCTTCGATAGCACTTGGTAAATCTTTTACCTCTTCCCATATCGTGTATTCGGGCCACCTTGGCAGTGGATTGTCCTTCTCCACAACTCCCGTACGAAAAGCATTTTGGTTCCTCCGGTACGGATGATCCTTCGGCAAAATTTTTCAATGACAATCGAAGAAGCACAGTTTGCCTCCGTATTTCAAACAAAAAGCCTTAGTACGGTCCATGCAATACGGACATGAGAGACGACCATGGGTGCTCCATCCCGATAATATTTTATAGGCCGAAAAGTCGTTGATGGTCCACATAAGTGCTCCCCTTATCTAAAAATTATAGTTTCTAGAAACATCATACGTGTTGGCACCTACTTCCCATAGCCGATTCAACTCATCTATCAAAGGTTGTAAATACACATCGTTGTTCCTCTTCGGATTGTTCGGACCCGGGATAATAACGGTTAGGAACATATACGGAGTCTTCATGAACATCCAAGACGGTAGATTGTACGGAGTGACGATCATAGACCAACACGAATACTAGGAGCCCGAAAGTCCGAATAAGGTAAAACCGTCAGAGGAGAGCCGCAATCTGATATTACGCGAATCTTAGAGAAAATTTGGATACTCTCGATCAAAGTGCTTCCATGCTTCTCCATCAGATGGATGATCCAATACTCCTTCGATCTGTTTTCGCCTGTGCCAACTCATGTTTTCTGTAGTCTCCTTAACCATAAACAACCGCTGCAACCGCGGCGTAAAAGGCAAGTAGTGCATCGAATCGGTAGGCTTCCTTGCACCGACAGACTTTCCTCTAACAGTGGCCTTGTAGCGATCAACACTACAGAATCTGCACGTATTTTCATCCTTGTCGTCTTTATAGTACAATATGCACCCGTTGTGACATGCATCAATTTTCTCGTATCCCATCCAAATCGATCTCACCGTCCTCTTAGATCGATAGAAGTCTTTAGGCAACTTTGCACCCTCGAGCAAGATCTCTATAATCAAATCGATCAGTCGATTATAGCATTCTTGCGACATATTAAAATTGGACTTGATGCTCAATAATCTTGTAACCACTTCCAATGGTAAATGATTCTCACAACCAGGATATAGTGGAGTCCTTGCATTCTCCAGCAACTCCATAAACTTTGCAGCATCGGCATTCGGTGCCTCCTCAGCTGCATCATAATTGTCCGGATTGAAACTAGGTCCCGCCGTATCATAATTGTCCGGATTAAAACTAGGCCCCGCCGTATCATAAACCATGTTCACCAACCCGTCGTCGTAAGCATCATGGTCGTGGACATCCATATACGGCTTCACATGGGGCTCCGACTCCGATGCTAGAGATACAAGTTCTCCATGCGCTGTCCACTAATAGTAATTCGGCGTAAAGCCCTTCGAGTACAAATGATATGTGACTTCCACTTCTGGATGATATTTTATGTTGTGACATCTCATACACGGACACTTAATTTTGGTACCGTCCATGTACTGAGGGAACGCCTTGGCAAACTGCATGAACTGCTGTACACCCTCAATGAATTTATCCCGCACACCGCACATGTCATCAGGATTACGGTTGTACATCCACGAACGATGACGCAGATAGTAATTCATATCCATTTCTAAATACTTCTGCAAAAATGACAGTATGTATCATATAAATCATTACATATGAGAGATGAAGGAATCACGGAGCAAGAGGCAGTTGCCAAGCTTAACAAAATGATTGAAAATGCATGGAAAGACGTCAATAAGGAGTGGCTTAACCCATTGACTTCACGAAAGCATCTTAACATGTTGATTCTCAATTTTACTCGTATGGTGGAAGTAATATACAAGCATGAAGATTAATACACCAACTCCTAGGCCCAGATGAAAGATAACATTTCACTATTACTTGTTCTCCCAATTGATAATTGAGAGGTCCTCTGATATATTTTTATTTGGGGAAACATCCTTATAATAGGATTAAGGCTAATTAGATTTGATCAATTGCCAAATGAATAACTACACTTCAACTTATAAAATAAATAAGCATTTTGTTGAGATATCCCAAACCTATCGATCGATACATTTAACCAAAAGCTTTAATGTCTCAACTATTGTTATGTGCTTAGTTTATATTATTGGGACATATTTTGTCCTTCAATTTAGACTTCCAACTTACTAGACTCCTTACGAATGTGAATACATATCCTTTGGTAGATCATATGGATCTTTATGCCATGTATAGTTAGCAATAACACAATACACAACTTGATATGATGTAACATTTTTTCATAAAATATACCAATTCTAATTATAACTTTTAAGCACCTTAATATCCATTTTACCGCATTCAAGTGTTCCTTATCCGAGTTTGATATGAACATGCTCATAATACTAACTGCATATGTACACATGTCACAACATACATCAACGATCTAACTTTGTTGGCATATAGTACTCGAGATATATAATCATCCACCTCCTATATAGTAGGGCATAATCAAGGGATAATCAAAAAATACTTAGAAAATGGACATTTTCTTTTGTTTGGTATCATGCATCCAAATCTCTCCAAAATTTCTCAACATACCTCCTTTTATTTTGATAATCATATCGTTCCAATATTTTTACCTATACATATCTCCATGCCCAAATTCTTCTTTGTTACCTCTACATAAAAATAATATTCACATTTGGTGTACTTTTTCTTCAACATAAAGGAGTCGAACTATTAGAAGAAAATTAGTTTTTCTTGACGGTCTATTTATTAACGGTCGTACTAAACCGTACAGTTTTGGCTGTGCATCATGAAAGAACTCTTTTCATGACTTCGAAGCTATCACGATTCCATCTCTAGTTTTAACGTAGCATATAATTATAACAATATAAGTGTCAAAAGGAAAAATAAAAAGGATTCAATTGTCAATTTAGCTAACCTTGTCTATGTCCTTGATGGCCTATTACAAGTTAGAGATTTGTGTAATTTTTTGAGCCACGATTACAAGTTAGAGATTTCAATCTCCTAAAAATTGGTATATTGAGGGAACAAAAAAGAAGAAGACAGAATTTGCATATAAAGTTTTTTTTTCATCTTTTGGAAGGAGTCTCTTATAGAGACTTATCAGTGATAATATATCTACAAAATAATTAATGAACAAATATCACAAAATATAAGCTAGAATGCAAGGAGCTAGAAGTATATAATATTTGGGTATCACCATAAAGATAATCATCTGTCCGTCATTTAGTGTTAAGAAAAGAAAGCTAAAAATAGACAGGACTTGAGGATCGTTGCATTACTGTCAAAGAATAGAGACAATCGGAATTCCAACCACGTGATTTTATAATAATTGATCAAAACCCTAACCCTAACCCTAGGTCCTGATCAGTGTCTGTGTCAGTGTGTGTGTGTCTGTCGTGTCAGTGTCAGTGTCTGTGTGTGTGTGTGTGTCGTATCTGTGTCAGTGTCACATGTGTGTCCTGTGAGAGAGAGAGAGAGAGAGAGAGTTAGGGTTTACCTAGAGGAGGAGGAGGAGGAGGGAGGACGCGGCCCGAGGGGGGAGGACGCGGCTGGAGGGCGGTCGCCGGGAGGGAGGAGGGAGCGCCGGAGGGAGGAGGGGAGTCGGAGGGGGAGGACGCGGCCGAGGGGGGTCGCCGGAGGGAGGAAGGAGGAGGGTTTGGAATTTGGGAAAGGGAGAAGGAGAGATCGAAGGAAATGGGGGGAATCAGCCCTAAGTAAAAAAATTAGCGACGTTTTAGCGACGCTAATAATGACGTCGCTAATTTAGAATTTAGCGACATTTTAGCGACGTTTTACTAACGCCAATAATGACGTCGCTAATTTAGCGATGTCTTAAACATCGCTAATGATGTCGCTAAATGTCTAAAATATATACGTTGCTAAAAACGTCGCTAACCGTCGCTAAATAAAATATATTAGCGACGTTTAGCGACCTAAATTGAACTTATAGCGACTAATCTTTTAAAAACTGAATAAAAGTCGCTAAACGTCGCTAAATGTCGCCAATTAGCGACGTCTAGCGACATTTTCACAGTGAGTCGCTAAATTAGCGACGTTTTTACGTGGAGTCGCTAAAAAACGTCGCTAATTCCGCTTATTCTAGTAGTGAATTTACTAACATGCATAAAACTTTCTTTCAAAGCAGCCTTATCTTTTTAAAAAAAATTCAGAGCCTCTGCTCTGGCAGTAGACCTAGAAACTTTAGTAAAACAATGATTAAGGGCATTACTTGCATATTTATAATAGAAATAACTCTTACCAAATGTAAAGGGTTGTTCCTCACAAATGATAAATCTTGCTAACTCAGTCTTGTTACGAGCATCAGAATAAGTAAACTTACCTAAAGAAGATCCTTGACCACCGGTACTTAGCTGTGTTTGTGTAGCCTGTAGTGTGTCTTTGTAAAACCCCTAATTCTGAAAACCGTATTTGTTGTATTATTAATTAGTTATTTAATTAATAATTATGAGCTAAATAGAGGAATAGATTTTTTATTAATATTTTATTTGAGGTGTTTGTATTATTAGAGGATTTATAGGGCCATTATAAAATTTTTCTAATTTATTCCATGAAGGAGACCCTTTGGACAGTTACATATGCACCCATATAATTTCTGGAATTTATAACGATATATATATGTATATAGTTCATTAAATAAAAGAAAATGGGTTTGGATTCCTATTGGATCTTAACCCGAAATCCGTTAACCTCAAACCTAAACCCAATAGGAAATATCAACAGCAGCAGTAGCAAACCAACTTTGCTTTTTCCTTCTACGTGCGTAAAACAACTCCACGCGTAAAACAAAACTAAGCGTAAAAACCCTCACCACTTAGTTTTCTTTTTCCACGCATAAAGGAACCCCACCGCCTAAATCCTGCTCCGTGCGTAAAACAGACCTTCACTGCTTCTTGCGTAAAGCAAACCTCCACCGCTCCGCGTGTAAAGCAGACTTTACCGCTTAATTCCTTCTACGCACGTGTGAAGAGAAATATCAACAGCAATACCACCGCCTCTTATCTCTATGTTATTACCAAACTCTCCTCAACCGAAACCAAAAACAATAAAAGGAAAACAGCAGCAGCTCACCCCGCAAGTGACTCATCACCCACCGCCTCCTTATCCCTATATATATTACAACACTCTCAAACCCTAACCCACTTCTTTTTGCTACAACTTAACACAGTGGACGTGCACTATACAAGATTTTGCTCGGCAAGTATACCTTGCCATAGTATGATTATTTATATTCCAGTTGATACATGCATGTTTAATTCTACTTATATAGATGGTTATGTATGTATATTTTTGGACCTACTTTATGAGACCACCCCAGTATTATGAAGCATCATTTGGTTTATTGGCCATGACACAATTGTTACACGAGTTGTGAGTCTCATATAGATCACGGACAGCGGGACAGGGATGGCCTCCTGTACGCATGGGCCGTGCGTTAGGGATGACTGTTGATAGAAACTTTGTATGCTAGTAGACCTGGCAGTTATCTAGAGGTATTATTCGTGTTGTGGATACAACATGCATAGATCATTGGGCGGGAAGGACGACTAAAAGGCGTATGGGATACCACTTCCTTTATGCAGATCCCACACTCGACGGTCACATTACAATGTACCCCTGGTATTGGGGGGCATATGTGGCATATACTAGCCAGTTGTCACGATTGGTGAATTACGTCAGCATCTGTCTAGCCTACACTTTTCCATACACTCAATGTTGTCCTAAAACTGCATTCACTTAGACGGTTAGGCGACCCATTGGATGTTTACTTTTCAGTACTTTATTGGCATGTTATTATGTATCTTGTTACGTCCCTCTGAGGACCTGGTCCCATTCCAAATATGGACGAGCAGGAGTATCCATAGGAGTATGGACCTGGACCTGACTCTACTTACCAGGCTGAGGAGATCTTATCCTCAGAGTATATGTGATTTATTTCTACTGTTCTGAGATTTTGTGCTACTTCAGTATAGTCGTTTTGTAGTGGATTTGTTTCCACCCGTGTAAACCCTCTCATCCAAAATAGTATTTTGTGTGTATTTTATATTATTATATTTATTATAGATTATTTTAAATATTGAATTACTTTAGAGTATTATCTTAGTTAATTAGAAATTAAATTTTTTTAGTATATTTACTTATGTAAATATTTATTTAGATATATTTTTAGACTATTTTAGATTTTTGAGATTTTTCTAGAATTTTTAGGTAATTAAAACATATGGAACGTAAATTTCTAGGACTTCTAAGATTTACTACGAGACCATACTTGCATGTTGTTCCTAACAAATATTTATTTTAGGTTAAATATTTAATTATATTTTTCTGTAATTTATTTAAAATTTTAAGAAATTTATTTAGATTTTTGAAATTATTTAGGATTTATTTGGTTATATATAGTCTTAATATTAGATAGATGCTAATTTAGTGTTAATAGATATTAATAAGATTATATATAAGTTATTTAAAATATCTTTAATTTTATTTAAGATAATAAATTATTGAGATAAACTCAAACTCTATTTTAAATTAATTTAAATCCTGAGCCTACTAGAAAAGCAACTTCATGCATATCCTATCATTATTTAAACTGATCATAATCATATCCAAATTAGCCAATCCTAGTTGTATTCAATTAAGTAGTGTACACCATTATAAATACCTCATCTTTCATAATTTTTTTCCCAAATTCCCCTCATTTTCGTCCAAAAACAGTCAAAATTCGTCATAAATTCAGCCTCATTTTCTAGTAGTTATGATGACTTAAATAGACGATATCTCCTAGCTCCAGACTCCAAACGCGCTCCAATTTTTTTTGTTAGAACCATATCAAGATTAGTTTTCTGAATATATAAATTATTTTAATAATTTTAGAACCTATTTTCCAGAATATTCTGAAAGTGTCAGCTGTCCAAAATCAGACGCATTTTGGTATTTTTGAGATTACGGGAGATCCCGAACTCGGAATTACGAACCGTTTGAAGTTTCGGAAAGTTGACATGATAAACTTAAATAAAATTTCTTTTCCAAAATTTAACATGTAAATTTAATCTACTGTAAAATTTGTGCAACATATACGTAAATAGAAAACCACCGAAAACTATCATCTATTCGCCCTTGGGGCCATAACTCTTTACCGACTTGTGATTTTATAAAACCGTCAATTCCGGTGTTCATGTACCGCTAAAATCTATAGGATTTTACACACAAATCCAAGATTTGAGTCGGTTGACTTTTTGTCAACGGATTGTCTCGATTTGTGTGCCACGGATCACAAATCCGTAAAGTTGACTTTTTTGGGACCAAAATTAGAGCTTAACAATAAAATCAGATTATAAGAAGATTAAAATATTATTTTAGGTTATTTTATTCAGAATTAAAATAGATTAAAATGGAGGAACCTATTCACCCACTTTTGTAACCTAACTTGTTTAATTTATGTGACGGGTAGGTCGGACGATGCCTTGAGTTGGGACTTCATTCTTTTTCAGATCAGGCAAGATACCTTGCCAAATTGTTTACAATACTTTGCATGCTTATTATATTTCTGTATATTCATTGTATTTCTGTTTATTCATTGCATGTGTAGTTTCTTTCAGTCATTACTATATATTAGATATGTTGACACACACTTGACACTTAGTATCATAGAGGATAATCAGTAGGCGTATGGGCTTTAACCACTCTGGTAAACCGTAGTAACTAGTACGCACTATGGTGGTCGTGTCAGATGGTCGCTACCCCCGAGGTATGTCGATTGATGGAGTCACGAGGGTCGCTACCCCCAAGGTATGTCGGCTGATAATGTTCTAGACGGGTGTGTGAGTTGTGAGGCTTAGATCGAGTAGCCTACCCTTGCCCATACATCGAAAAGTTGTCCTCATTTGCATTCATATAGATTGTCTTGTACAGCGTACTTATATATTTTCAAACATTATGCATGTTTACTGTATTTAAATTGGCTTGCTTCTATGTATCTTGTTAGGTCCCTCTGAGGACCTGGTCCCTTTCCAGGTATAGATATTCATGACTATTCGTAGGAGCACGGATCAGGACTTACTACTTATCTCTTCCGAGGAGGTCTTACCTTCGGAGCATATTTGATTATATGGATCTTCTTAGCTGATACACTTCTGTCATCACCTTATTTTATATTGAAGATTACCCTTCTCTCTTATTCTAGTATTGATATAGTCATTGGTAGTAGATTTGTCTCCACCCGACTATTATTTTGGATTATTCAGACTCATTATTCTCGTTTAGTTATTTTCTTTTGTAACTTGTTGTGTGGATGAGATTTAATATATCGGTGACTTGTGACAATATTTATACCACATATGAGTTTATATTCATATTACAGCGTACGTGTGTATTATGGTATCCATATATTGGAGTTGCCATATACATATGGCTGGCATGCTTACGTGTCCTAGTCCTATATATTTTAGGACTGGGACGTGATATATTTTTATGGTGGCCCATGCAGGTCGAGAGCATATTATTTCGGTTACATTACTATACCGAGCAAGCCTGCGCATAGGATTAGAATATAGGATCTCATTCACTTATTTATCACTCCCTTGATTTTATTTCGCATTCTCATTTGATTGCTTGCTTTGCATCTTGCTTGATCCCTTCTCAACGTCAATCTTCTCTCGTGCTTGATAGGGGTTAGGAAGATGACTTCTACTAGATATTTACCCTCTAGTATTCAATAACACTATTAGTTAAATTATTGTAAGTTGGATAGTATGTCTCGTAACCTAGTAACACATAGTCCTATTGCCCCATTAATAAAGTGTAATTGAATGACGCCAACTATAGGCTTGCATAAGAAGATAGTGTTTATCTAGACTATAGAACTTTAGTGTTTATCTAGACTATAGAACTTAGAGGCCCATACACCAATTTGGTTGACTTTAGACTTAGACAAAAAATTAGTATGGCAACTGTAGAGGAACAACACCGATCTTCTTGGTGAACTTAGATTATTCTGTACCTTCCTCCATCATAATCAAGCATACTTATATTTTTACTACCTCGACTTATGCTGCTATTATAGCCTAGTTTTGCAAGCTTATTCTTTTATTAAGCTTGTTCATGACATATGTATTATTGGGGGCCCACACTAATACATTGTCTAAATCAGAATTGGTGCATTATGGTCTGATCAACCTTAGTGCACTTGGTTCGCTCTTTGTATCACTACTTTATGTGGATTGAGATATAGTTGACTCAAATCACTAGACGAATATACTTGCCCTCTAGACTGGTCAGAGCATATCATGTCAGGTACATAACTGTTCTGATGTGAACATGCAAATAGGAATGTACCAAAATAAGATTTCAATCCAGAACTGCCTTGGCAACTCCCTCTCGAATTCTCTAATCCCTTTTGATTCTGTACTTGTATCCTATCAACTCCTCCTTGAACTCTTTATTGTTGTTTTCCGTCTTCCCCTATTTTGGAAAGACGAACGTTCGTGCTTAGTATAAGTTTGATACACGGATAGTACTAGATATACCCCATAGGCCAAGCACTCAAGATGACAAACAAGAGAGCGCAGGCACAGGAAGTCGTAAATATAGGTACGACCTTAGTTATATTTGTCATTTCATACTCAAGACCCCCTTTATGACACGGGATCTTAGGTGCATAGTAGACGTAAAATTATATATAAGGTAGTTTAGCAGTTATGAGGATATGTTAATATCCTAACTAGATGGCATATCCACGAAGCTAATGGATGACACGCATAGCAGTAGTGGTATTCTCTTTCTATCACCATCTCGCCCCCTTGGGTGCCTCATCTTCTCTTCTATATCCATTCATTATCTCGTGCTTAACCCTTCCTATCAGAGTCGTATCCTTTCGTGCCATTATGAATTGTTTGAATTACTTCAACCTCACCCTTATTTTGTTAGTTAAAATATAAATGGTTAAGTAAATAATTAAATAACTAAAAGAATAAGTTCTTAATAAATACCCTTACGTATATGTCCTGTAGCAATATCTGTATCCTCTTATTTTAAAAACCATGTATAGCATCCCTTAGTCTAAACAAGAATTAGTTAGATTGTTTAAAATAGTTCATACTCCTAATAGTTTTATAAAGTTAGACAAGACCTAAAGTGTTGTCCTAAAAATTAGACTATGCCTAGGAAAGAGTTGAAGGCACTTGTTACGAACTGACGACTATGACAAATTGCTAGCGAAGTAGCGACAACTGCAGCTAGACCGTTATAGTAGAGTAGTCAAAGTATTTGCAGACATACTGGTCAGGTGGCATGGCAATATTAGACTAAGATACTTGACGATTATGGAGAAAAATCATAGTTATGAGATTCCAGACAGGTATCCCAAGATTCTCGACCAAATGAATAAATTCGTCTTACAACCTAGACAATAGCCACAAAAGACCTTGACTACTAGTAAAATTCTTTTAAGTTGGGTAGTGTAGATGAGTTAGAGGATAAAAGAATAGTGTATGGACAATAAGGGAGAAAAGTGTTAGGGTGGCTGATCATAACCTTTTAGGAAGCACTGCAAGCTAGCAACAAAGTGTTAATAGCAATTGTGATTTATTACGGATATGGGTTAGTGTTAATTTCGAGGACGAAATTCTTTTAAGTTGGGTAGATTGTAAACCCCCTCACCCAAAATAGATATTTTGTGTGTATTTTATATTATTATATTTATTATAGATTATTTCAAATATTGAATTACTTTAGAGTATTCTCTTAGTTAATTAGAAATTAAATTTTTTTAGTATATTTACTTATGTAAATATTTATTTAGATATATTTTTAGACTATTTTAGATTTTGGAGATTTTTCTAGAATTTTAGGTAATTAAAACATATGGATGTTTCGGATAATAAACGAAAGAAATAAGAAACGAAAACATTTTATACGAAAACCCTCGCTCTTTGGTTTACAAACAAGATTGTACAATTAATCCTATACGAGGATGTCGAGTATAATTTTTTAATTTGGGTAAATATTGCTATAGGAGTCTGATCTGCAGTCGATCACTTTGTCCCTTGGACCACACGATGATGAAGAAGTGCTGTAGAAGACAGAAGAAGCTTCGAAGGTTGCGAGGGAGAGTGGATGCTCGATGCCAAAGTCGTCAATCACTACTCTTTGCTTGAGCTCTGGATTCTTCTCTCTCAAAAACTCTTTGACTCTACCAATTTTTCGATCTTGGTTTTGATCCTCAGTTTTTTGACCTTGGACCTCTGTCAATAGAGGTCTTTATTTATAGAGTTTTAGTGACAGTGACCACTCAGTCGGCGTAGAAACCGAGTAGTGGAAAGTACAGCACCCTTTTACACGATGGTTAAAATAACCGTTGCCCGCGTTAGATGACCTTTTGAATGAGCGTGTGACGCGTGTCCAATCAAGAGACAACGCGTATAACTGCTGCGAAGATCACGGCGTAAGAGCCACGTAGGTAGTTATCCCCCGCGTAGAAGAGGCTGGCGTAGAAGCCAATAACTGTCACCATGGCTTAGAAGCCAAGTAGGCATAGAAGCCGAGTAGGCGTAGAAGCTGAGTAGGCATAGAAGCCGAGTAGGCGTAGAAGCCGAGTGGGCGTAGAAGATAGCTGATCCTCCTCCCCTGACTGAGGCCTTGAGCGAATTCTGGACCGGATGGCCTTAATACGCGTATAGCGTGCTCCCATAGCTGAGAATAGCCTGATGGCGTAATGTGCCAAAGTGATGATGTGGACATTTTAGCCAAAATTATGGCTTTTGGAGATATAATCAAATCTTTTGCATTAAATACAGAGATCTGCCCCCATCCTGCGCATTAAATACAGAGGCGTGTCTTCGAAGATTTGCCATCATCCTGCGCATTAAATGCAGATACGCGCCTCAAACCCTGTACGAAGAGCAACTGATGACGTGGCAGTCTGTTTGTCTTCTGCGGAGCGTAAAAAGCTCACGTCTGCCTGTGTAAAACTAGGCAGCGTATTCCAGAGGCATGTCTCGAAGATCTGCCATTATTCTGCGCATTAAATGCAGAGGCGTGTCTTCGAAGATTTGCCATCATCCTGCGCATTAAATGCAGAGATGTGTCACAAAGATCTGCCATCACTCTGCGCATTAAATGCAGAGACGTGCCTCGAGCTCTGCCATCCCTCTGCGCATTAAATGCAGAGACGTGCCTCGAGCTCTATACGAAGAGCAGCTTTTGACGTGGCCGTCTGTTTGTCTTCTGCGGAGCGTAAGAAGCTCACGTCTGCCTGTGTAAAACTAGGCAACGTATTCCCTTGTATGCGTAAAAGCAGTTTACGCCAAGGAAATGTCACTAAACGACAGCCTGGGTCACTGTGTCGCGCCATCATTATAGTCGTCGTCTGGGTAGTCGTGCAGTACTCTTTGTCAGGAGTCAGACGTCAGGTTCACTGCACGATTTGTCAGGTTCACTGCACGACTTGTCAGGTTCGTTTCGGGGAATACGAAGCGTCCCTCGTACACTTTAATGCTGCATTAAAAGCGGATGAGTTTTACGCCATAAAGGCGATGTAGCACCCTTTTTTACGCTGAAGCATCCTGGACATACTGCATTACGCGAAAAGTCCTTGAGCTTTATATTTTACGCTGTGCTCAGCAGAAAAGCTCTGTTTGCATGCCGATGGTTCTGAAGTCATCTTTTTACGGTGCCCAACATCAACATGCTGCGTATAGCTATCCAGCGTATTTTTCATGCTTCTACAATAGAACGTAAATTTTTAGGATTTCTATGATTTACTACGAGACCATACTTGCATGTTGTTCCTACCAAATATTTATTTTAGGTTAAATATTTTATTATATTTTTCTGTAATTTATTTAAAATTTTAAGAAATTTATTTAGATTTTTGAAATTATTTAGGATTTATTTGGTTATATATAGACTTAATATTAGATAGATGCTAATTTAGTGTTAATAGATATTAATAAGATTATATATAAATTATTTGAAATATCTTTAATTTTATTTAAGATAATAAATTATTGAGATAAACTCAAACTCTATTTTAAATTAATTTAAATCCTAAGCATACTAGAAAAGCAACTTCATGCATATCCTATCATTATTTAAACTGATCCTAATCATATCCAAATTAGCCAATCCTAGTTGTATTCAATTAAGTAGTGTACACCATTATAAATACATCATCCTTCATATTTTTCTTCCCCAAATTCCCCTCATTTTCGTCCAAAAATAGTCAAAATTCGTCATAAATTCAGCCTCATTTTCTAGTAGTTATGATGACTTAAATAGACGATATCTCCTAGCTCCGGACTCCAAACGTGCTCCAGTTTTTTTGTTAGAACCATATCAAGGTTAGTTTTCTGAATATATAAATTATTTTAATAATTTTAGAACCTATTTTTCTAGAATATTCTGAAAGTGTCAGCTGTCCGAAAGACGCATTTTGGTATTTTTGAGATTACGGGAGATCCCGAACTCGGAATTATGAACCATTTGAAGTTTCAGAAAGTTGACAAGATAAAATTACATAAAATTACTTTTCTAGAATTTAACATGTAAGTTTAATCTACTGTAAAATTCGTGCAACATATACGTAAATAGAAAACCACCGAAAACTATCAACTATTCGCCCTTGGGGCCATAACTCTTTACCGACTTGTGATTTTATAAAATTGTCAATTCCGGCGTTCATGTAGCGCTAAAATCTATAGGATTTTATACACAAATCCAGGATTTGAGTCGGTTGACTTTTTGGTCAACGAATTGCCTCGATTTGTGTGCAACTGATCACAAATCCGTAAAGTTGACTTTCTTTGGACCAAAATTAGAGCTTAACAATAAAATCAGATTATAATAAGATTAAAATATTATTTTAGGTTATTTTATTCAGAATTAAAATAGATTAAAATGGAGGAACCTATTCAGCCACTTTTGTAACCTAACTTGTTTAATTTATGTGACGGGTAGGTCGGACGATGCCTTGAGTTGGGACTTCATTCTTTTTCAGATCAGGCAAGATACCTTGCCAAATTATTTACAGTACTTTGCATGCTTATTATATTTTTGTATATTTATTGTATTTCTGTTTATTCATTGCATGTGTAGTTTCTTTTAGTCATTACTATATATTAGATATGTTGACACACACTTGACACTTAGTATCATAGAGGACAATCAGTAGGCGTATGGGCTTTAACCACTCTGGTAAACTGTAGTAACTAGCACGCACTATGGTGGTCATGTCCGATGGTCGCTACCCCCGAGGTATGTCGATTGATGGAGTCACGAGGGTCGCTACCCCCGAGGAATGTCGGCTGATGATGTTCTAGACGGGTGTATGAGTTGTGAGGCTTAGATCGAGTAGCCTACCCTTGCCCATACGTTGAAAAGTTATCCTCATTTGCATTCATATAGATTGTCTTGTACATCATACTTATATATTTTTAAACATTATGCATGTTTACTGTATTTAAATTGGCTTGCTTCTATGTATCTTGTTACGTCCCTCTGAGGACCTGGTCCCTTTCCAGGTATAGATGTTCATGACTATTCGTAGGAGCACGGATCAGGACTTACTACTTATCTCTTCCGAGGAGGTCTTACCTTCGGAGCATATTTGATTATATGGATCTTCTTAGCTGATACACTTCTGTCATCACCTTATTTTATATTGGAGATTACCCTTCTCTCTCATTCTAGTATTGATATAGTCATTGGTAGTGGATTTGTCTCCACCCGACTTTTATTTTGGATTATTCAGACTTATTATTTTAGTTTAGTTATTTCCTTTAGTGACTAGTTGTGTGGATAAGATTTAGTATATCGGTGACTTGTGATAATATTTATACCACATATGAGTTTATATTCATATTATAGCGTACGTGTGTATTATGGTATCCATATATTAGAGTTGCCATATACATACGGCTGGCATGCTTACGTGTCCTAGTCCTAACTATTTTGGGACTGGGGCATGACAACCCGACTATCAGACTTGATACTCATTTTTGATAGGAGGTTATTATTCAGCTTTTTATTTCTACTGATTATTTGTGTTGTGGATGAGATATAGATTCTGTGTGACTTGTTGTGACAGTATATTACTACTTGTGGATTTGATATTCATATTACAGCGTACGTGTGTATATGATTTTTATAAATTGGAGTTCATATACATACGACTGGGCGTGTTACGTATTCCTAGTCCTACGTACTTTGGGACTGGGGCGTGACATATTTTTGGTGGTGGCCCATGCAGGTCATAATATATTTTCTTGGTTACGTAATTGTACCAAACAAGCATGCGTATAGGAATAAAGTATAAGGATCTCATCCACACTTGACTAAACCACACTTTTCCTTTTAACTATCCTCCGTTGGGTAAAACAAAGTTTTACACTAAAGACCCTTTACGCTGTGATCAGACTCTTTACCTTGTTGGCGTAAAAGCCAAAATAACTGTTAGTGGCAAAAAATGGCCAAACTATGAAGAAGATAGTCTCCTTTACGCTACGGTTATAACGGCTGACACGTATTCCTTTGTAATATCATGGTATGCAAGCCATGCAGGTAACTACCCCAGCGTAAACTTGATGATTCATATATAAACCAGCATAGAGTAGCCTAATTTGGCGTAAAATATAAGGTTGGTGAGATAAGCGTATTTGGCACAGCCTTAGCTTCCCAGTCAGAACCAAATCTCGTGCATTAAATACAGAGATATGCCTCGAGCCCTGTGCAAGAAATAACTTTTAACGTGGCATCTGATGTTGTCTTATTCTTGAGTGTAAAAACTCATCTATTTAGAAAGTGTATTCAGAAGACTCAACTTTTCTTCCTATTGGAAGCGTAAAAACAACTTGTATCAAATAGGTCACTAGATGACAACCTGGGTCTCTGTGCAAATCATCATCACAGCCGTCCTCTCGATCTTCGTGCGATACTTTTATCAGATGTCAGGTTCACTGAATTGTCTGACAAATTCATCCGAGAAAATACGAAGAGTTCCTCGTACAAACTTTACGCTACAACGTATTTCAGATTTTACGCAGATGTTACGCGAACTTTACACAAGAAGACTTTTGCGCGCAGACTTACGCGGGAGGAATAGTAACCTTTTGCACAGCAAATCTTTTACGCGCGGACTTTTTACACAATTTCTACATGGGCAGATTTTACACGCGGAAACTTTTACGCAGGCAGCTCTGAAGCCATGCTTTACGCCAACAGTTTTTGAACCCCTGTTTTACGCCAAATTCCCTTGATTCTCTGCTTTACGCGGACAAACTTAGCAACCTCTGTTTTACGCCTACTACCTTGAGTCCCTGTTCTACGCAGGAGAGACTTCATGAATATTGCGGGTTTTTGACTGTGAAATATACAGACAATTCCCCAACATATTTCATACTTCTACGTTCTATTTAAATACTTGCACCCTGTTTGATTCCTGTACTTAGTCTAAACGTTGTGAACATCACCTGCAGAAAGATGGATATGCAGAAAGGATTTACTATCGCTGATGGCGATACAACTCCTGGAGTCAATAGTCAGACTCAAGGAGAGACCTCAGCAAATCCTAGACTTCAAGGACCAGATGAACAGATTCATAATCCAGTTCCATCTCATCTTCCCATTCTACCTAATAGGACCCTTCCAGTCTCATCGACACTGCAGGATGGCCAGGCACAAATATTCTAATTCTTTCAGATGATAATGCAGGAACAACGACAAAAGGCCGCCACACTAGCTGCTGAGCAGAGGCAGCAAGCAGCAGAACAGAGACCAGAGTTCTTAGCAGCACTTGAGAGAATGGCTGCAAAGACTACTATACCAGCTCAAGCACTAGCTCTAGAACCTCGAGCTAGAGTTGGTTCGGTAAAGGACTTTATACAGATGGGTCCAAGGCCGTACAAAGGTATTAAGAATCCAGAGGAAACTACCAACTGGATCACTCACACTCGGAAGTTATTGGAGGCATCGCAGCTGCCTACAGACCTGTGGATGATGGGTGTAAGGACGCTTCTAGATGGTAATGCTCACCACTGGTGGGAATCCATGGAGCGCCAGCTGGGTACATACCAGACATGGGAGCAATTCTTGGAGTGCTTTGAAATAAAGTACTTTTCGGACACCGTCAGAGATGCATTGTACGATCAGTTTCTTCACCTGGAGCAAGGAAACAGAACAGTTGACGAGTACGATGTCGAGTTTAGTTGCCTTAGTAAATATGGCGCGGCCCTAATACCAGATGACTTGGCCAAGGCTAAGAGATTCCATCGCGGACTGACTCAGGAGCTCCAATACTATACTAGCTCACAGTCCCGGATCTCTTATGCCGAGTTACTAACAGAAGCCAGATTGCAAGAAACTATCAGCAGAGGAAAGGGAGGACAACTGAGGACACAATAAAGACCAGCAAGGATACAACATGAACGCCAAGACACAACAAAGAGGACCTATCAGACGTCCTTTAGCTCAGCAACAGCAGTACCAGCATAGAGCGGGACCATACCAAATCCCAGAGAAGCCCCTCTGCCATCATTGTGGGAAACGCGGACATATTAGGAGGGACTGTCGAACTCGCCTAGGACAATGTATGAGATGTGGTTCCGGATAGCATATGATGAAAGACTGTCCTATGCAACAAACATTGACACTTCCACCGCCAGCACAGAGGCTAGCACTTCCAGCACCAAAGCTAGCTCAGCAAATAACTAAACCAGAAGCACCTCAACCTCCAGCAACAGGAGGATTTCAGCAAGGACCACCGCTACCTACCCAGGAGGATCAGTACTTGAGGGCTAGGCATGAACAGCCGCAGAGGAATGGGCAAGCTTTTGCAATAAAAGTAGATGACATGGATCAGGAGGTTGATGTCATAGCAGGTATCACTCTTGCTTTTACTTTTCCTGCTGTGACATTGTTTGATACGGGAGCCACCCACTCATTCATATCATCTTGATTTATTGCAAAACATAATATTACCTCTACACCTTTACCTAGTTGTGTTAGAATTATTACCGGAGGAGGAGTTGTACCTTTTAGTAGAAATTATAGATCGTGTCATATAAGGATACATGGCAAGGAGATGAATGCCCGACTCCTAGTCCTTCCTATGCCAACTTTTGATATTGTGCTTGGAATGGACTGGCTGAGCAAGTACCACGCTTTCTTCGATTGTTTTGATGGAAGCATTCTTTTTCAGGTACCCGGCCAACCTGAACTTGAGTTTTCACGAGGATCCACAGAAATCCTTGATGGTATGCAGTTCGCAATGGACGATGTTGTCTATCATTCCATTATTTTAGAATTCCAAGATGTCTTTCCAGAAGAATTGCCAGGACTACCCCCAGATAGAGACGTAGAGTTTTCAATTGAATTGATACCGGGAGCAGCACCCATAGTATCACATATTTATAGACTGGCGAAGAAGGAGATGGATGAACTAAAGACACAATTAAAAGAACTAGAAGAGAGAGGTTTCATCCGACCAAGTGCATCACCCTGGGGAGCACCAGTGTTGTTTGTACCAAAGAAGGATGGGTCAGTGCGTATGTGCATTGACTATAGAGCCTTGAATGCAGTAACTGTGAAGAATAAATATCCAATTCCATGCATTGATGACCTATTTGATCAACTTAGTGGAGCCAAGATATTCTCAAAGATAGATTTGAGATCGGGATACCACCAGGTGAAGGTACGTAAGGAGGACATTCTGAAAACCGCATTCCGGACAAGATATGGATACTACGAGTTCTTGGTCATGCCATTTGAATTAACCAATGCTCCAGCTATCTTTATGGACTTAATGAATTGAGTATTCCATCAGTATTTGGACCAGTTCATGGTCGTCTTCATAGATGATATATTTGTCTATTCAAAGAGCCACGATAAGCACGAAAAGCACCTGCGGATTGTTCTAGAAACTTTAAGGAGGGAGCAGCTATATGCAAAGCTTAGTAAATGTGAGTTCTTCTTGGACAAGGTCTCATTTCTTGGATATGTGGTTACAGGAGAGGGTATTTCTGTTGATCCAAAAAAGATCTCGGCAGTCAAGTCATGGCTCGTTCCTAAATCAGCAACAGATGTGAGAAGTTTCCTTGGACTTGCGGGATATTACCGACGGTTCGTGGAAAACTTCTCAAGGATAGCAATACCTATGAATCGTTTGAATTGTAAGGATCAAGATTCATATGGACCAATGAGTATCAAGCCGCTTTTAAAGAGTTGAAGAAGCAACTGACTACAACACCAATATTAACTATACCATCAGGATCAGGAGGCTATGTAATCTATAGTGACGCATCAGGGAAAGGCTTGGGATGCGTATTGATGCAACATGGCAAGATGATTGCATATGCATCTAAACAGTTACGAGTACATGAGAAGAATTATCCAACTCATGACTTGGAACTTGCAGCCGTTGTATTTGCTGTAAAGCTATGGAGACATTACTTATATGGGGAACGAGTGGAAATCTATACAGACCACAATAGCCTCAAGTATGTCTTCATGCAGAAGGAATTAAATATGAGGCAACGTAGATGTCTTGAGTTGATGAAAGATTTCGAGATAGAGCTACATTATCACCCAGGCAAGGCTAACATTGTAGCAGACGCGTTAAGCCGGAAGCCAGCAACTTATTTCTTAACGACACAGAGAGAATTATTGGAGGACTTGCAATATCTTGGCATTGAAGTAATATTACCCGGAGCAGACGGGACACTAACCAACTTGCAAATAAAATCATCACTAGTAGAAAGAATCAAGGCAGCATTGCCTACAGAAGCCAGATTCAGAAGATTAAAGGAAAGGACAGAGGCCAGAGAGCAGACAGGACTGTGCATCCATGATGATGGGACATTACAGTGTGGTGATCGTCTTTATGTTCCAAATGGAGAGATTCTACAGGAGCTGATGACAGAAGCTCATAGTACGATATATTTTATTCATCCTGGAGGCACCAAGATGTATCGTGATTTACGACAACACTTTTGGTGGCATGGAATGAAAAGAGAGATAGCTCGCTTTGTAGCTAAATGTTTGGTATGTCAACAAGTAAAATCGGAGCACCAGAGAACAACAGGGTTATTGCAACCACTTCCGATTCCAGAGTGGAAGTGGGAGCACATCACTATGGACTTTGTCACGGGTTTTTCCAAGAGTCCAAGTGGAAGAGATGCAGTATGGGTAATAGTGGACCGACTCACCAAGTCAGCCCATTTCTTGCCTTTTAGAGTTGGCCAATCTACAGAAGCTTTGGCTGACTTATATATGAGGTAAATCGTGAGATTGCACGGCGTACCAGTAAGCATTGTATCAGACAGGGATTCGCGCTTTATATCGCACTTTTGGAGAAGCATGCAAGAGAGTCTTGGAACCCGTTTGAAGTTCAGTACATCTTATCACCCGCAGACAGATGGACAGTCAAAGCGTACTATTTAGACATTGGAAGATATATTGAGGGCTTGTATATTAGACTTTGGAGGATCATGCGAGGACCACCTACACCTTGTGGAGTTTTCTTACAACAATAGCTATCAGGCAAGCATCCAGATGGCTCCATTTGAAGCATTGTATGGAAGAAAGTATAGGTCTCCTGTGTGTTGGAGTGACATGAGAGAACGTCAAATTCTGAGACAAGAGTTAGTGGTCAACACCGTTGAGACAGTTAAGAAGATACAAGGACACTTGCGAGCAGCGCAAGACAGACAAAAGCAGTGGACAGACCTTCATCGTCATCCCTTGGAATTTAAAGAGGGCTATCATGTCTTCTTGAGGATATTACCTACCAGAGGCACCATTCGATTCGGAGGACGCGGCAAGTTGAGTCCAAGGTACATTGAACCATTTGACGTGCTAGAGAGTGTGGGAGAAGTAGCATATCGACTTGCACTACCACCTTCACTTGAGGGAGTACATGACGTATTCCATGTATCGCAGCTTAGGCGATATGTGGCAGACATCAATCATGTCCTCGACCATTCGGAGATCACCATTAGGCCAAGCTTGTCATATCAAGAACAACCCGTGAGAATCCTTAATCGTAGAGAGAAAGTATTGAGGAACCAGTCTATTCCCTTGTTCCACGTGGCATGGAAGCATGGCACACTAGGAGAATCAACTTGGGAACATGAGGACGACATGCGCAAACGTTTTCCGAACCTATTCATTGACCAAGGTATAAATTTACTTTGTTAAAATTATATCTCCTACCATTCTTGACTTTCTACCATGGCTTAGTTTTAATTTCGAGGACAATTTTTTTATATATTGGGTAGAATGTAAAACCCCTAATTCTGAAAATCGTATTTGTTGTATTATTAATTAGTTATTTAATTAATAATTATGAGCTAAATAGAGGAATAGATTTTTTATTAATATTTTATTTGAGGTGTTTGTGTTATTAGAGGATTTTTGGGGCCATTATAAAATTTTCCTAATTTATTCCAAGAAGGAGACCCTTTGGACAGTTACATATGCACCCATATAATTTCTAAAATTTATAACTATATATATATATGTATATATTTCATTAAATAAAAGAAAATGGGTTTGGATTCCTATTGGATCTCAACCCGAAACCCGTTAACCTCAAACCTAAACCCAATAGGAAATATCAACAGTAGCAGTAGCAAACCAACTTTGCTTTTTCCTTCTACGCGCGTAAAACAACACCACGCGTAAAACAAAACCAAGCGTAAAAACCCTCACCACTTAGTTCCCTTTTTCCACGCGTAAAGGAACCCCACCGCCTAAATCCCGCTCCGCACGTAAAGCAGACCTTCACTACTCCATGTGTAAAGCAAACCTCCACCGCTCCGCGCGTAAAACAACACTCCGCACGTAAAGTAGACTTCACCGCTTAATTCCTTCTACGTACGTGTGAAGAGAAATATCAGCAGCAATACCACCGCCTCTTATCTCTATGTTATTACCAAACTCTCCTCAACCGAAACCAAAACCAATAAAAGAAAAACAGCAGCAGCTCACCCCGCATGTGACTCATCACCCACCGCCTCATTCCACTGCCTCCTTATCCCTATATATATTACAACACTCTCAAATCCTAACCCACTTCTTTTTGCTACAACTTAACACAGTGGACGTGCACTATACAAGATTTTTCTCTGCAAGTATACCTTGCCATAGTATGATTATTTACATTCCAGTTGATACATGCATATTTAATTTTGCTTATATAGATGGTTATGTATGTATATTTTTTGACCTACTTTATGAGACCACCCCAGTATTATGAAGCATCATTAGGTTCATTGGCCGTGACACAGTTGTTACACGAGTTGTGAGTCTCATATAGATCACAGACAGTAGGACAGGGATGGCCTCCTGTACGCATGGGACGTGCGTTAGGGATGACTGTTGATAGAAACTTTGTATGCTAGTAGACCTGGCAGTTATCTAGAGATATTATTCGTGTTGTGGATACAACATGCATAGATCATTGGGCGGGGAGGACGATTAATAGGCGTATGGGATACCACTTCCTCTATGCAGATCCCACACTCGACGGTCACATTATAGTGTGCCCCTGGTATTGGGGGGCATATGTGGCATATACTAGCCAGTTGTCACGATTGGTGAATTACGTCCGCATATGTCTAGCCTACACTTTCCCACACACTCAATGTTGTCCTCAAATTGCATTCACTTAGACGGTTAGGCGACCCATTGGATGTTTACTTTTCAGTACCTCATTGACATGTTATTATGTATCTTGTTACGTCCCTCTGAGGACTTGGTCCCTTTTCAGATATGGACGAGCAGGAGTATCTACAGGAGTATGGACCTGGACCTGACTCTACTTACCAGGCTGAGGAGATCTTACCCTCAGAGTATTTGTGATTTATTTCCACTGTTCTGAGATTTTGTGCTACTTCAGTATAGTCGTTTTGTAGTGGATTTGATTTCACCCGACTATCAGACTTGATACTCATTTTAGATAAGAAGTTATTATTCAGCTCTTTATTCCTACTGATTATTTGTGCTGTGGATGAGATATAGATTATGTGTGACTTGTTGTGATAGTATATTACCACTTATGGATTTGATATTCATATTACAGCGTACGTGTGTATATGGTTTCCATAAATTGGAGTTCATATACATACGGCTGGGCGTGTTACGTATTCCTAGTCCTATATACTTTGGGACTGGGGCGTGACAGTCTTTGCCATAGAAACTTTCGTAGTGTCTTTTTAAAGTGCTTGTGCTATCATTTTTTCCATTTGTAAATCGGATAACATTTCTTACACTCCGCAACCCTAGGTATTGATTTTTGATCTTTTGGATCTAAAACCGGTGAGCCCTCATTATCAGTGACAAATATTTTTATAAAATATTTCCATAAAAAAGATATTTTTCTATTGGCAATATTTGTAGACGTGGCCATACTCCTAACTTCAGAAGGTGACATTTGTGTCGGTGGCGCAGAATCCAAAATATGATTATTTTTAAATATATTATTATAATAATCATAATTTTTAAAAGGTTGGTTTGAACCTTGTTCGTCCATATTTAAAAAAATAATTTTCTAAAAAATTTAGAGCAAAATTATTTACTTCTCTACCAAAAGAGAGAGAGAGAGAGAGAGAGCAAAAAAAAAATCTCAAATCAGGAAAAAAACTATTATGTAATATTAAAGTTACTTGTCATGTTTGCTAGAAGCCTCCAAAAGAAATCGCAACAAAATGTGTTGAGAGGGAAGAAGTTGGACTCCAGTAATTGCTTTGCTTCTAATCTTTGTAATTGCCTTGCTTCTAAACATTGTAAGAGAGAAGAAAAAAATTGTAGAAGGAAAAAATTGTGTTTTGTTTATTTTTCATGAATTATGCATTATTTATAGAATTTGTTTGGGGCCAAATGACCCTAAATACCCCAAGAAAAGAGTTGTAATAATGGGTATTTTGGACATTTTTATCAAAATGACCAAAATACCCCTAAAACGGTCAGAAAGCTGCCACTAAAATGGGGGTATTTTGATCAAAATATCCTCCAGCGGCTATTTTATAAAAAAAAGTCGAACCAGTCCGAATCGGACCTGAATCGGGCCGGTCCGGACCGCCCGACCGGGCCATCCGAATTTGGCTCGGCCCGAACGGAGGATTGACCGGGCCGGGTCGGGCTTGCGGGTTGGATCGTCTGACCCAGCCCGGACCCATGGGAAAGTGGGCCGGTCCGTTGACCGGATTTGGGTCGATCCGAACCGGGTTTGACCGGACTCGACCCGTGGTTGGTTCCTGGCCGGCCCGCACTTTAACACACCTTGAAACTCATACACAAGCCAGAAAACAGAACTAAAAAGAGAGGAGATTTAGAAGCAAAGAAGAAACATTAGATTATCGATACTTTTGAAATTTCATACTCATGAATTCTTTCTTTTATAGAATAGAGTTTTCAATTTATATTTCAATATTCTTCTGGCTTTGATCTTTGTTTTATTGCAAAAATTGGTCACTGATTGGATGTTACTATTGTGATTCATTATGTTAAGATTAATTAGATTTAAGATTAGATATTAATAAGATTTAGGATTAGATTTCTTTTTCTATATAGTTACATATTTCTACTCCTATATGTACATATTTCTTCTCTTGCTCTTATACGGATATGGATCCATGCTCCATCTATATATATTCATAGTTGTATTATTTTTTACACAATCTATTAATAAAATCAATATTTTTAATTTGTTTCGTGGTATCAGAGCTAAGGATTTATCATAGTGACTCTTGCTATTTTCCTTTAATTCCTAGCCAAGAATCTGACCCGACCTCATCGTCCATCACGTCATCCCCGACGTCTCTTCCTAGTGACCTTTATCGTTGTTCATCCGACCGTCTCCTCGAGACAGAAGCTTCAACCATATACGCCTTCACCACAATCTCTCTGACAGTCCTAACGTACTCATCGACCTCCTGTTCCTTTTACTCCTGACTCTTTTGGTCCACCAGACAAGTTTGATTTTGCAACATTGGTCTCATATTCTCTAGGGTTCCATTACTTCCTTACTGCTATCTATACTACACGAGAGCACAGTTCTTATCGAGATGTTGTTAAGAACCCTGAGTGGCAGATGCTTTGACATAGTTTCTAACATTTCAATAGACAGGTACTTGCGATGTTGTTCAACTCCCAGATGGGGTCCAGCCTGTTAGTTAATTGCAAGGGGGTCTTCAAGGCCAATTATCGACCTGAAGGATCTAATTAGCGACACAAGGCTCGCCTTATTGACCGAAATTTTACATAGGAGCATGGGATTGACTATGATGAGACATTTACACCCGTTGCTCAGATGAGCACAGTTCGTATATTACTTGCTGTTGTTACCGCTCGTCAGTGGTCACTCTATCAGATGAATGTGAAAAATAATTTTCTTCACGGTTCCACTACTACATAAATGGTCAACAATGACGGCTAAATATGCTAATTAATGATATTTGTTTAGCCGTCATCTACGTAGTTATCATCTTTATATTTAGAAAATGATATCATCTCAACACACATCATCTTTCTTTACAAAATATGACTTTTATATATCATCTTATTTAAAAAAGATGACTTCTCTATGTCATATTTATTTAAAAAAGATGACTTTTATCGTGAAAAAATAATGACAGCTCAATATACATCATATTTAGTTATAAAGATGACTTTCATTTATCGAATCTTTATTTTTTTTTTTAAATGACTTCCTTCATCTTTATTTATAAAAAAAAAACTATTATATGTCATCTTTATTTACAAAAGATTACTTTCATGCGTGGTCTTTATTTACAAAAATAAATTTTGTGTCATCTTTATTATATAAATATTATTAAAAGCTTTACAAAAACCGTCATCTTATAATATAAATGATGTCATTTAAATCTACATGTCAAGATTTACATTGTTTTTTTTATCAATGACGATTGTAAATGGGTTTAGCAGGAAAATGAAACTAATGCTCTTCTAATATACTGAAATATAATTATAAAGGCAGACACCAAAAATTGAAAACCACTTAAGATAAGAAGTCTATACACATTTACATAAATACAGAATTAAGGAGAAGAATAATGTACAAATGTACACAGGAACCCATTACATGTCTTTAACAAAACTGAAAGATTAATTCAAATAGTGGGGCATTATTTTGTTAAACATACACACACACAACTATCAAAGATTAGGCAAAAAATTTTGGGGATAAATATAATTACCATTAACAAACTATAAATACATGGAGAGTAAAACTAATAAAAAAATTTGGCAGATTTTGGAGTAGCTTTAGGAAATGGGAGGTAACAACAATTAATTCAAATAGCTCATGTTCTACAAAATGGTTCCCACCATTTTACAGCCGAAAACCTTCATCTAAAGAACAAAGCCATGCCCACTAAATCCTTGATAGAAGTGGGCCATAAATTTTTATGTCTCATCCTTTCCACTCCAGTACTCGAGGATGATTGGTTTAACTCTGTCGTGCATGTTCCCAGCAAACAATTTAAGAAAGCTTTCTAAAATTAGAAATAATACTTATTTAAACTTAGTAAACAGTAAGGATGAGATTATTTTCCTTGTTCTAGTATCTTATTCAAATTATGAGATCCATGTAAGCAACAAAGGGGATCATTCTCATATAGTAAAAAAAAATTTAACGAATTCAATATATAAATTATCTACACCATAAAAAGATGAAAATATTCAGAATAAAATTTGCAGTTTAAACAATAGACATTTAGCGACCCAATTCAATCATAGCTCCCGATCTATCTTAGTTCCTAAAGTTCTAGAAAATGCATGTTTGAAGTAAAATCTCTATGGAATGCAAAAATATTAAACACAAGTACCAATGCAACCAATATCTATATTGATTTTGAAAGAAGAGATATATCACAACTACAGTTTCTTAATTATAGAAGACATGCATGGACGAAGAGTTATTTTACTGTGAAATATTGTATTGTCTTGATTTCAGAAAATTTGTTAGTGTTTGGCAATGGGCCAGCTATAGTATTATGATATTTTAGGTGGTTTTGTATTGCAAATCTATATTTCTTTTTAAAAGTGGACTAAGAGATTAATTCCAATCAAGATGTATTAATATCAAACTAAAAATATAATACAAGAAGGTTACAGTACGTTAAAAGAAATATCTAAGCTTGAAATACTAAGAAATATAAAAGAAACTTTGTCAAGATAATCTTTGTCAATATGATTGCCCATGATGCCAACCAATTTGCAAGGGTTGCTACACTGCCTGCAAGACTCTTGATGTTAACAGGAAGAATCTGCATGAATAAATAACAACAATAATTCGGAGTGTTTAGTCATATGGTTATTTAGATATTTGCATAAAGAAGACTAACGATCATTCCAGAAGTGGAGATCTGCATGGAGAAACTATCGCTCTTGATGTCAATAAATTTCTATCAGAAAGACAAATAAAGATAAAGCCTTCTTGCTCAAAACCCTCTATAAGAAAAAGTCGACGACCAGCTCTATCCAACAACCATGTTACAACAGTCAGAAATGTTGGCCCAATATTTATATTAAATTTTTTAATATGACTAATCGATTAAGTTTAGAATTATGATAATCGATCAATCACTATTGTAATTTCTACTTAAACTCAGCATTGTCCAGATGTAATAATATTTGCTTCTGTATATTACTCTGTTCGTCGAACATGTATGTACATAAAGCAATAAGCAAGATCAACATGGACATATGCTATGACGAAATGATGATGAACAAAAGACGACGTTATATCAGAAGATTTCTCTGAACCGCCTACGACTTATTCAGAGCCTCGCACCCGGGGATTCCGCTGCCTTCTCAACGGACGGGGGTCGAGGGGCGGCGCCCCGCGTGGGAATTCGGAGACGAAGCCCCCGAAAGATATTCAGATTTTTAGATCTGTTTATCTTTGGACATTTTTCGTCAAGTAAAAAAATGTCTGCCATTTAGCAGATATTTCAGAAAAATTGGCGTCATCAAGTGCTCTTGGTTTTTAGCAATGTAATTTGATATTTATTGAGTCTAGAACTTATGTATATCGAGTCGCACTAGCATAACCTAAGTATACTCAAATAAACCCTTGAACCTATCCACCAAACCAGCCCATGTTCAAGCTCAAACCTTACTAGAATAGGCAACCGAACTCTGACCGAATTTGTGCCAAACTCGGACTGAACTTGGTCACCTATTTATTATGAAATCATCCAGTAATTAAACCCTTGATTTCTTATCCCAACGTTCGAAAATTTGAATAAAATCCAATCCGAACTCTGGCCGAATTCGATTTGCTATCACCCTATAAATATGATTGAATTTCACACTCTCAACATCTCGTCTCTTCTCATCTTTCTATCATATAGTGTGCAAACCCTCAGAGCCTAAACATTTTCATTTCCAAGATCAACTTTTCAGCCTTCTAGTACCAAGTGCGATCTCGGTTTAGAAGTCTGTCAGAGTTGTAAAAGCTTGGCTCAGCAAGTTTTCTCTTTAGTTTGAAGTCTGTGTGCCCTTCGCATCAAACGCATGTGTGTGAAGTTGCGAGCCTTCGGATCAATACTCGTGGGTGTAAAAAAGTGGCAAGCCTTCGGATCAAAGGTTGTAATTCACTATTGGTGATTATAGTAGATTCAACTTCGAACAAGAGTTATCGGGAATAGACTAGTCCTCTCAGAGAAAAACCAGTATACATTGCGATATTTTCGTTTGCTCTCTCTTACCCTAACTGTTTTATATATCTGTCTTGCTCATTACTGTTAGTAGTTAACTGCCTTTACTTTGGATAAATTTTTAATTGGATAGATTATTTCGCTGATGTCACACCCCAGTCCTAAAATATGTAGAACTAGGAATACGTAAGCATGACAGCCATATGTATATGACAACTCCAATATATAAAAATCATAACGCATACATACGTTATATTACGAATAATAATTCACAAGTGGTATATAATATCATATGTCACAGGCAATACTAATCTCATCCACAAAACCAAATAGAAATAAATAACCAAATATGGCAATAAACTAAGTATGAAATAGTCAAGAAGAATTAATATTTGGGTGGAGACAAACCCACTACTAAACTAGAATATGAAAGAAAATATAAGAAGTACATAATCTAATGATCATAGAGGCTCGAAGGGAAGACCTCATCGAAAGAGAATAGAGTAGCAAGTCCTGATCTTTGCTCTTGCGAATAGTCATAATCGTCTATACCTAAAAAGGGACCAGGTCCACAGAGGGATGTAACAAGATACATAGAAGCATGCCACAATATACTGAAAATAAGCATCTAAAAGTGGTCATCCACTACTAGAAAAAGCGGGATTAGCGACGTATGTTAGCGACTCAAAGTAAAAATGTCGCTAAATTAGCGACTCCATAAAAAACGTCGCTAGACGTCGTTAAATGGCGATATTTAGTGACGTTTAGTGACTTTTATTAAGATTTTAAAAGATTAGTCGCTATAAGTTCAATTAAGGTCGCTAAACGTTGCTAATATATCTGATTTAGCGACGTTTAGCGTCGTAATTAGCGACATATGTATCAAAAATATTTAGCAACGTATTTAGCAACGTCTTTGACATCGCTAATTTTTATTTTAGCGATATTTTTATTTGACGTCGCTAAACGTCGCTAAATTATGGTTAATTAGGGCTCAGTTTTCTTTTCTCCCATTTGTCAAAAAATTTGAAACTTTTCGATTTCCCCCGCCCCCCCCTCTCCGGCGACCGGCTCTCTACGGCTGCGGCTACTCCGGCATCCCCCTCCTCCTCCTCGACCTCTAGGTAATCTCTCTCTCTCTCTTTCTCATGTGACACTGACACAAGACACACTTGACAGACACAACACACGCACACAGACACGACACACGCACACAGACACTGACAGACATACACGACACACACACACAGACGCAGACACACACACTCACACAGACACTGATACTGGCATTGACACAGGCACGACACACACACACACACACACAGACACACATACACAATATTTGATCTATTGGATGTGTCCATGTGAATTGAGGGTTGGTATTATTGTGGTGTGGTGTATGGAGGATGTATCCTAGAGTATCTTGGTGTTGTACACCAAATTTTTGTGAATTGGACTAGTGGTTGTGTGTGTGTGTCTATTTATGCCTTAGAGTATCATATGATATGTATATGTAAATTGGTGTATTATCTATTTGTATATGAGAGAGTGTATGCATATATAGGTGTATCTCGATATATATATATATATATATATATATATATATATATATATATATATATATATATATATATATATATATATATATATATATATAGCTACTGTTATCTGTGTTGGTGTTCATAGTGTCTTCTAGCTGTGCTTGATGTGGGAGAGGGTAAATGAATCGAGTTGTGTGTGGGTGTCACTACTGAACTATGAGGCTTCAGGAACTGAACTCAATTCAGTTTGGCCTAGTGCATTAGGCAAGCTGGCAATGTGTTGCAGTGGTGTCGGGTTGGCACTGTGAGGAGGGGATTGGTTCATGTCATCTTCTGCAGTGGGAGAGTGTTGGTGCACACTTGAGCAGCATCAAACACATGCATGCTTGAGCAATGGCAAGGCAGCAACAAGCACTGCTGTGAGCCATGGCAGTTGCTAAGGGCAGTTGGAAACAACTAAGTGAAGGGATAATTTAGCCACTGCAGAATAAGTGCAAAGTATCAGAGATTGCAGACTTAGTTAGGGTCTGCAGGCATGTGTTTGGGTTAAGGTATAGACAAGTATCGGGTAGGTGTTCACCGGTCACTTGTTGCATGCCAATACAACCCTTAACTAATACTGTGGTATCAGGGATTTAATTGGCAATAGTGATCAGTGCAGTGCAGTTCAATTAGAGCACAAAAGTCCTGTGAAGTAAACTGATACTGTGGTATCATGGAGTGGCTGCTATGGGTTGTAGTCCAGTGAGCAAGTATAAGGATGAAGTGCAAGGTGCCAGGCCAAGGGTAAGAGGCTCTCGGTGTGGATAGTAGAGTATTTAATTTCAAAGCAGAATATCCTAGTACGACCTAGAAGACATAGTGTAGCAAGGTATTAATCTAGTATTGACTAGTATAAACTAGTATGGATCTAGAAGTGGTTTAGAAACATCACCATGAACTAGTTAACCCTGTTTATCATTTCAAGGGCTTTTGGACTTTGATAAATGAAAGTATGTATTACATCAGTTATGAAATAAAAGTATTGCTTATTTTAGACTTTGATAAATGGTCAGTTATTTTGAATATTGTTTATTTTAGACTTTGATAAATGAAAGTATGTATTATATCAGTTATAATTTTTATAGTACGGTTAAGTTATGAAGTTAGGTGATAAACCACTGTATGTAATGATTTATATGATACATACTGTCATTTTTGCAGAAGTATCTAGAAATGGATATGAATTAATATCTACGTCATCGTTCGTGGATGTGCAACCGTCATCCTGATGACATGTGCGGTGTGCGGGATAAATTCATTGAGGGTGTACAACAGTTCCTGCAGTTCGCCAAGGCTTTCCCTTAGTACATGGACGGTACCAAAATTAAGTATCCATGTGTGAGATATCGCAACAGGAAATATCATCCAGAAGTGGAAGTTACATATCATTTATACTCGAAGGGCTTCACGCCGAATTACTATTAGTGGACCGCGCACGGAGAACTTGTATCTCTAGCATCGGAGTTGGAGCCCTATGTGGAGCCGTATATGGATGTCCACGACCACGATGCTTACGACGACGGGTTAGTGAACATGGTTTATGATGCGACGGGGCCTAGTTTTAATCCAGACAATTATGATGCGACGGGACCTAGTTTCAATTCGAACAATTATGATGCAGCTGAGGAGGCACCGAATGCCGATGTTACAAAGTTTATGGAGTTGCTGGAGAATGCAAGGACTCCACTATATCCTGGTTGTGAGGATCATTCACCGTTGGAGGTGGTTACAAGATTATTGAGCATCAAGTCCAATTTTAACATGTCGCAAGAATGCTATAATCGACTGCTCGATTTGATTATAGAGATCTTGCCCGAGGGTGCAAAGTTTCCTAAAGACTTCTATCGATCTAAGAGGATGGTGAGATCGCTTTGGATGGGATACAAGAAAATCGATACATGTCGCAACGGGTGCATGTTGTACTACAAAGACGGCAAGGATGAAGATGCGTGCAGATTCTGTGGTGCTGATCGCTACAAGGCCACTGTTAGAGAAAAGTCTGTCGGTGCAAGGAAGCCTATCGATTCGATGCACTACTTGCCTTTGACGCCGCGGTTGCAGCGGTTGTTTATGGTTAAGGAGACTACAGAAAACATGAGTTGGCACATGCAAAAACAGATCGAAGGAGTATTGGATCATCCATCCGATGGAGAAGCATGGAAGCACTTTGATCGAGAGTATCCATATTTTGCCGAGGAAGCACGTAATGTCAGATTAGGGCTCTCCTCTGACGATTTTACCCCATTCGGACTTTCAGGCTCCAGTATTCGTGTTGGCCTGTGATCGTCCCTCCGTACAATCTACCGCCTTGGATGTACATGAAGACTCCGTATATGTTCCTAACCGTTATTATTTCGGGTCCGAACAATCCGAAGAGGAACATCGATGTGTATTTACAGCCTTTGATAGATGAGTTGAATCAGCTGTGGAAGTAGGTGCCAACACGTACGATATTTCTAGAAAGCAGAATTTTTAGATGAGGGCAGCACTTATGTGGACCATCAACGACTTTTCGGCCTATGGAATATTATCGGGATGGAGCACCCATTGTCGTCTCTCATGTCCGTATTGCATGGACCGTACTCAGGCTTTTCATTTGAAACACGGAGGCAAACCGTGCTTCTTCGATTGTCATCGACAATTTTTGCCGAAGGATCATCCGTACCAGAGGAACCGGAATGCTTTTCGTGCGGGAGTTATGGAGAAGGCCAATCCACCGCCAAGGTGGCCCGGATGCACGATATGGGAAGAGGTAAAAGATTTACCAAGTGCTATCGAAGAGCCTGCTAAGGGGTACAAGTATGACGGATTTGGTCGCACCCATAACTGGACGAAGAGGAGTATATTCTGGGATCTGCCATATTGGAGCACCAATCTGATCAAACATAACCTTGATGTCATGCATATCGAGAAGAATGTGTTTGATAACATAATTAATACTATAATGGAGGTAAATGGGAAGACAAAAGATAATTCGAAGGCCAGGTTGGACTTAGAAGAAATATGTAGACGTCCTACATTGCATTTGATAGAGGAGGGGAATGGAAAGTTAAAGCAACCTAAGTCAGTTTTCTCACTGGAGAAAGAGGATAAAGGTAGACTTTGTAGGTGGATTCAGGGTCTAAAGTTTCCAAACGGGTACGCGTCGAACTTGAGAAGATGCGTCGACCTCAAGAAGAATAAACTGGTGGGTATGAAGAGCCACGATTGTCACGTATTTATGGAGAGGTTAATTCCGATTGTATTTCGGAAATTCTTACCGCAGGTCGTTTGGGACCCATTGACAGAGCTGAGCATATTCTTCAGAGATCTTTGTTGTACTAAGTTGCTCGTCGATCATCTAGAAAAGCAAGAGAAGGACATTGCGGTAACACTATGTAAGCTCGAGAAGGTGTTTCCTCCTGGATTCTTCGACTCTATGGAGCATTTGCCAATTCATCTTTTCTATGAGGCACGTGTTGGTGGTCCTATCGGTTATCGGTGGATGAACCCCTTCGAGCGGCATCTGAATCACCTAAAGAGAAAGGTGAAAAATAAGGCACGGGTTGAGGGATCTATTTGTGAAGCTTATGTTCTCGATGAGATTACAAACTTTTGCTCGACGTATTTCAAACCGCATATTGCTACTAATAGGACGAAAGCTCCGAGAAACGACGACGCATATCAGGAATCTAATGATGCAATACTCAAAGTATTCAATGCGTCCGGAAAGCCTTCGGGAAAAATGAAGAAGAGATATTTGAATGACGATGAGCTAATGGCTGCTCAATTGTATATATTACTCAATTGCGACGAGGATGAAGTGGAGAAGCTAGAGGGGTAAGTAATTAATACGTCCACGTTTACATCATCTCAATATAATAGTATAAGATACTATTATGCTACTAATCAGCAGTTGCTTCATTATTTTTCACCACATATAATGATGAGTTGAGGTCGGTTAGACCCTACATAACAGACGAAGAAGTAGAATAAGATATGAGATGCCATTTTCCTTCTTGGTTGAGCGCATATGTAAGATGCTTGATAATTACTTTTTATTTCTGCACTTGCAAAACAAATAACTTACTATCACTACTTTGGTATTTAGGTCGATCGTCTAATAACACCCGAGACTGAATCTATTAGAACTCTAGCCAAGGGACCAATTACTGCCATAAAAATATGGCCAAGTTTCTGTGTGAATGGGTTCAGGTTCAGTCAATAAATGCTCCTATCAGAGACAGCTTTCTGGATCTTGATTCCACGAAAAACAGTTGTTTGTGTATCAAATCTTCGAACTACAAAGACGTCAATCCGGACAATGATTTTTTTGGCATCTTACGAGAGATTGTGGAGTTGACATATAATTATGGCACAGAACCTGCTAATATCGTACTATTCAGGTGTGAATGGTTCGATCCGATTCAAGATCAAGGTTGAAAAATTGACAAGCATGGCCTTGTGGATATAAACTACAAGCGTAGATATCAAGGCTACGAACCATTTGTCCTATCAAGTCAGGCTCAGCTCGTGTACTTCATAACTTATCCTAGACGGGGGACAGCGAGGTCGGATTGGTGGACAGTATGCAAGACTAAAGCTAGAAATACCTTTGACATTGACGAAATAGCTTATCAGGAGGACGATCTACCTCTTGTAACAAATATTGTAGATGTGGACTCAACGGAAGTTACTCATTACACGAGTAATAATGTAGAAGATGTAGAATTATCCGAAGAGGAAGATGAAGTAGATGAAAGTGAAGACGAGGAAGAGGAAGAAGAGGACGAGGAAGGCGAACAAGATGAATTTTCTGAAGATGATTGAAAATAAAATATATTGCATGTAGAATGTAACTATATTTTGACTGTAGAATGTAGATAAAGGTTGGAAAATTGACGAAGTAGAATGTAACTATATTTTGACTGTAAAATATATTCCATTAACGAATATATGTATTATATTTTGACTGTAGAATGCTTTGAGATATGCATCACATTTCGACTGTAGAATATACTATATATTTGTGTTTCTCTATATTCGTCATATGTTGTTATCAGATATGACAGGACAATGCGGAGGATTCGGCAGGTCTCAAGGTAGACAGAGTGCTCCTCCGGTATTGCTTACTGTGGGTTCCGGATTATCGTCGCCCAGTACTCCAGTATATTGACCACTCACATCTCTGACTGTTGGGACGAGTAGTTCCAGGCGTGATAGTACACCCTCGTCCAGCGTTCCTCCTGCTGACGGAACCATGGGGACGATGAGCAAGTCGAGGAGGTCGTGCCCACGTTGTCCCAGCATCAGCAAGATCCTCCATGTGCACCTCCGGAGGAAACGAGGACAGAGATTTGGGCCGACGGTACAAAGTAAGTCAATTAGATGGTTTAGTATAATATATATCGTGTATTTCTTTATTCATCGTATATTGACTTTTTCAGTATTCTAAATTATTATCTCTGTATAGATATCGTCCATCGTCGGTTCAGAGATGCCTGGGCCAATTTTTGAGGAACAACTACGGTGGCCCTTGGATCAACTACTCTGAGGCTCCGGAGGAGAGAAAGACATTCTGGTTTGCACACTTCCAAGTAAAAGTATATTAAATAAATCCTCTAATTTATGTATATTATATAACTTATCCATGATGCTCACTTACTAAATTATTTATTGTAGCAAACATATTTTTATCCTCCGTACCGGGCCGAGTTGATCGAGCGGCTCTTTCCGACCGTTGCCGCCAAGCTTATCCGAGATGCTCTGGATGACCAGAAGGCTCGTGATCATGCTGGAAAACCGATCCAAGGTTGGATCACGCCTGAGCAGTGGACTGCGATGAGGGCTAGATTCGACGATCCGAGCTACAAGGAAAGGTCTGAGAAGGCCAAGGCGGCTAGGCGGAATGCTGCCAAGTGGTGTGGTGGCTCGATTCCGATGACGAAACATTTCCGTCGTTTGGTATATTTTTTCTTTTAAATTATATTATTTTAATATAAGTACCATAAAATGGTAGTAGGAAAAAATGTTTAAGTTTAGTACTAAATAATATATTTTTAACAGGTACAGAGGGGTGAGGATGCCAACATGGTGACCGTCTTCTTGGCCACCCATCGCTAGGACTGAAATCTCATTGATGAGAGGGCCTCGCAGACCTATGTAAGTATTACTTTACTTTGTGTTAATTTTAATATAACTTAGACAATTATCGAGTTTCCAAACCTTTCTAGGCCGAGTATCTTAGGCTGCGTGAGCGGGCGACTGCTAGTGCACCTACACCTGGAGAGGCTGGTATTTCGTCGCAGCCCGCTCCAGCTCCGTCGGTGGACGACCTGTGGGTGACCGCAGCTGGTGGTCTCCAGAGGAGTACGTACTACGGCACGGGCTCCTATGGCGCCCTGGTTGTGACGCAGTCATCTAGGGCCTCCCCGACAGCTGCGCATTCCACACAGCCCTCGCAGCCGTCTGCCAGAGTCCAGAAGGCCGTCCAAGAGGCCATTGACCATCAGATTGCGTCTCTCCGTGACGAGTTGCTGCGAAGGATGGAGGAGCAGCCCCGGTCCCAGCCGCAGGTGGACGATCCGATGCTCTTCGCACGATTCGATATGCTCGACCGCAGCATGACGGAGCTCCGGGATTTGACAAATGATATTAGAGCCTCCAATGACCGCAACATCATGGAGCTGCAAGCGTCACAGGTATCCATGGGCGAGAGGCTGACGATGATGCAGGATTCAATGGTTCATAGCAGTACGAGACTGTTATCTACCATGGATTCTTACAACCAGCGACTCGCAGACTTGGAGCGGGCACGGCCTCCTGGTGCGTCTACATCGACACAGACTCCACCGACGTCACTGCCTTCTCCATCGACATCAGTATCGATTCCACGGGACGAGTATGAGGAGTTCTTATCCTTCAAGCGCGCTGGTGGTCAGCCTCCTGCAGATCCGCAGTAGTATAGTTAGTTACTGGATATTTATATTTTTTTTATTATTTAGGATACGATTGTATGGATATAAATTTGCCATATTCTTTACGTTTATGATGAGATTTGTTGGATGCTTTCTTTTTTTCAAATTTTATTATATTATTTATATTTTGGTTTACAACTGATGACTGATACTTGGCTTGTATTTACCCAGTGCACTAGAATTTTTCCCCTTGGTGCTGCTACTGTGTTCTTTATTCAATTATTTCTACTACCATCATATACCTGATAATGAAACCAAGGGGGTTGGTAAACCCAGAAATAAAATATTTTTTTATTCTTTTTGAAAATTAGCGACGTTTTTAGCGACGTTCACTTAAGTCGCTAAATACATCGCTAATTAGCGATGCTGTAACCAGTCGCTAAATACGTCGGTAATAACGTCGCTAAAAACGTCACTGTACGTCGCAAATTGCTGACATGGCAGTATTGCCAGGTTATTAAAGACGTCGGTGTAATGTCGCTATGTAAGTCGCTAATCAGCGACGTTTATTGACTTTAACAAACATCGCTACTTAGTGACGCGGCGTCGCTAAACGTCGCTAAATTTAGCGACACATTAAAGTCGCTAAAAAACGTCGGCATAGCGACGTTTAGCGACGTTTTTTGTTTTAGCGACTTGGTTTTTTCCGACTGCTTTAAAACGTCGCTAATTACGTCGCTAAACCAAATTAGCGACGATTTTTGGTTATTTAGCGAAGTTTTTAGACGTCGCTAATTTGACTTTTTCTGGTAGTGACCTAACCGTCTATGTGATATGAAGTTTTAAGAACAACTTTCCCGCGTATGGACTATCTGGCTAAAATAATTGGATGGACATAGTTCTCTTGGAGATCCAGGGACCATGTACATAATGTCAAGGACGTCAGAGGCTGCCAAGTAAATATAGGGTCATCATGACTCGCGTCTCCAGTGGAGCGTACGGTCTGAATAGGAAAAGTATAAAAAAGTCACATACGCTTACTCATTGTTCTCTCCACCCAATGCTACTAGCCGTGCCATATCCAAGACACACAAATACTTCTAGTAACTGTTAAGTCTTGTAACATATCTCTATTAGCAGTTATTTCCTATCGCACGTCCAATACGTATCGATAACCAGTCAATACGTAATTCTGTGATCTATATGAGACTCACAACTCATGTAACACCTGTGTCAGGGCCATATGAAACATAAAGATGCATCAAAATTATTGGATGGTCTCTTAAATCTAGGTTAATATGCATAACAAATAAAATAAGACACAAAAGACGACGTCATTCGTCATTGCACCCAAGTTTTCTTAGATGCGCAGTTTAATAATATAAAATAATAAGAAACTAAATGACAAAAATAAAATATGCAGATATGAATGTAAATAAACAGTAGTAATTGCAAGGTATACTTGCCTGGCAAGTAATCAATGTAGTGTAGAC
The DNA here is from genome assembly GCA_036927795.1 of Iris macrosiphon. Classification (NCBI taxonomy): domain Eukaryota; kingdom Viridiplantae; phylum Streptophyta; class Magnoliopsida; order Asparagales; family Iridaceae; genus Iris; species Iris macrosiphon. The sequence goes on along the minus strand of JAYESA010000409.1, from coordinate 139,692 downwards.
ATCCAGACAATAAGCACAAGGAATCAGAAACTACATACTCTGAACCAACATCTTCGGATGCTGAAATAGACATCACCAATGTTTCTAGAATAAATGAGATAGTCAGAAAATATTATCCTTTCGTCCACTTTGGACACAGGGGCAAAAATATAATTTTGGGTCAAAGCGGTGTCCAATTGTGGCTCACTTTGCACCAAAATGCGTGCCAGGGGTAAAGGTCTCTAAATAGGACAAATTATAGGTTAAATAAATCTTATAATGATATAAACTCAATGATATGTCCAATTTTGGATTCCGGTGAGCCGATCACAAATCGCTTGTTAAGTCAAACCGTAGGACCCGTGAAACGGTGGTTCGTCAACTATCTCGGAATCGCGTGAAACTTGGATCACAGGACCAGCGTGATACCAAAGAATAGTTGGCGCAAGTTTCAACGTGTTCTGATGAGCGATCAAATTTTTTAGGGTATTTTACAAATCGCCGATATGGGAGACATTTTACGGATACGGGTTAATTTTGGCATGCACGCACGTCCAAATCAGCTTTCATAAAATTCTATACATCAGGATATACCATACGCGCATTTTGGTATAATTGGTACACAATAAGGTGTTCCAGTTTAGCAGAGCGCACTCCGTATCATGAAGATTTTGAGTTTTAAAAACACTTTTGTCGTAATTTTCTACGTTGGTTTTACTGTAGAATTAATATTTTATAAATTATAAATAATATATGAATACAAAGATGGTTTGGTTGTCTATAGGCATGTTCAAGTGGATTTCAAAAATACGTAATATCCTAGCGGGAATTATCGCATCGAGTTGGGATTTTCAACACAAAAACTGTCCATAAAGTTAAGGTTATTCAGTCAGTTTTTCGGGTTTTGCAGCTAGGTTTTCACTAATTAAAATATCATATTAATTCTAGAAAACTAAAATTTACAAGAGAGGGTTAAGTAGGCTATCCATAAAACTTTATGGATCAAACAACGGTCGAGTAAAATGAAAGATACAGGACGATGAAGAGGGGTACCTGGCTGCTTTGTGCGGTTGAACGAAAATAACTTCTCGGAGTTGTCGTGCTCACTCCGACGACTTTCCGGTGTGTACAGGTGATTTTCTAATTATGGGCATCAGGAAACTTCCAAAAATTTACGATTTCGAGTTTGGAGGCATATACGGCTGTGGGGTAGAAAATAGTAGTTTGGAAATTAGTTTATATACTAGGTTTTTCTTTGATTTCCAATCAATTTTTTTCTCTAAGTTTTAAACTCAGATTTGGATTGGTTTTGAGTTAATCTGGAAGAGAATCTCAGAAGATTACACAAAAAAAATTGAGATTGATTTGGTTAAGATTTGATCAAGTTTGATCAAATCAAACTTTTGAAATCCTCCTTCCTTTCATACAGGTTCGGCTCAGGGGGTGGGGTTCGGAGGTTTTCGATTTCTTTGACTCGTGAGAAATTGAATTTCTCGCAAGATTTTCTTTGATTTTATTTTATTTTCTTTTGTTATTTCTTTTATTTCCTTTTTTCTTTTTCTTTTCTTTTATTTTAAATATATTTATAGTTTTAATTTATCTTTTTTTTAGTTCTATTTTATTATTTTATTGTTATGGTTATACTATTATTACTACTTTTATCTTTTCTTTTATTTTTACTTTTAATTTTACTTTTATTTTTAATTTATTTTTATTTGCTTCTTTGTTTATATAATTTAAATTTGTTTATTTATGTACAAAATTTTATTTATTTTTATCATATTATTATCTATATTTCTATATACTATCATGGGTACTAATACATACTTAATTATTTTATTATTCAAATTAATTAACAAAAATAAAATTAAAAATTGATGGGTTTTACATCCTACCCAACTTATAAGAATTTTGTCCTTGAAATTAAAACTAAAGCACGATACAACAATAAGAGAGGGCAATAGGGTAGAAATGAGTCAAGTATGAAATATCGTATTTCAAACTCGGAAAGGAAAAAAATATAATCATGCATTAAATTCTAAGGGTCAATCTGGTCTACTTTAAGTGAGGTAATATGGCACGAATAAATTTTAGTACAAGAAGAACTTGCAGATGGGATCGATGATACGAAGAATACGATAGAGGTGAGTAACCCAAGGGATGAGGTGTTGATAGGAAAGAGAATACTATTACTACTACTTGTGTCATCTACCAGTCTCGTGGGTATGTCACTTAGTTAAAATATCAACCTATCCTTATAGTTGTTAAACCACCATATTACACAATTTTGTATTTATTTATACCCCTAAATTTGGGTATATATCTAGTACTATCTATATGTCAAACTTCCATCCAACACGAGCATTCGTATTTTCGAAATAGAAAAAGCCATAATTCAATAATAAGGAGTTCAAAGAAGAAGAGATCAAATACAAATACGAGTTTAAAGGAGATGGGAAAATTCGAAAGAGAGTTGTCAAGGCAGTGGTGGATTGAGATTCTATTTGGTTTGTTCCTAATCACAGGCTTGCGTCAGTATAGTTTCGCAATATATACGATATGCTCGGACCTGTCTAAAAGGGCAATTATATTTATCTAATAAGCTAAGTCAACTATATCTCAATCAACATAACATAATATCACATGGGAACCAAGTGCATTAATGCTTATCAGACAATAATATACCGATGCCACATGAATACAAATACCAAGAAAGACAATATGTAATAAAGTTGGCCATACCTTAAAACAACTGTCTGAACAAGCTCATGACAAGAATAAAGCTTACAAAACTTGGCTATACAGCAGAATAAGTCGAACAAAAAATAAATATAATAATGAATAATGATGAATGTAAATACAAATAGATTAAACTCATCAAGAATCCAAAAGATGTCTGGTGTTTATGCCCCTACAGTTGCCATACTAACTTTTTGTCTAAATCTCTGGTCGACCAAATGGGGTATGGACCTCTAAAACTCTACAATCGAGATAAACACTATCTTCATACACCAGCATATATTTAGTGTCATTCAATTGTAATTTATTAAAGGGTCATAAGGACTATAGGATGCTAGGTTGTGAGGCATGCTACCCAACTTACAAGATTCCAACTAATAGTGTAATTGACGTATGGGCTTATATACCTAGCATAAGTCACCTTCATAACCTCTATCAAGCATGAAAGAGAAGATAAGAGTTACATTGTGAAAGGATCAAGCAACATGCAATTCTATCAGTCAAATGAGAGTTCAGAACAAAATCAAAGAAGGTGATTAAATAAGTGGATGAGATCATATATTCTAATCCTATTTGCAGGCTTGTTCGATGCAGTAACATAACCGAGAAAATATATTCTTGACTTGCATGGGCCACCACATCTGTACTCTATTCACCCCTCCTCTAGAGTTGTCATTACTATCCTTCAACAACAACCTGGTGTGTGCAATTTTTATTAATATCAAATAAATAAACTAGTGGTAAAATAAGAATAAGAGATTACGATTAAATGACAGCCCAAAACCCATATCATTATTCGTGTCTGTACCTGAGTCAGTACCCATACCCGTATTCATGATACATAGATGTTAATTGAGATTGATTTTTTTAAAAAAATTATGAGCATTCCTAGAGCATATATTGAAGGGTCTCCTCATATCAGGTCTCCGTAAACTTTTTATTAGCATGGAAGAGATTATATCCCTGGAAGAAATAAAGTTTTTTGGATCATCATTGGAATTGCTCCAATACTCCTAACTGATAAATAAAAATAAATTTATAGTCAATGTTTTCTATGCAAGAGTAAAATGCACTTTGTCACGGCCCAGTACGGAAATACGGAGAATGGGGGTATGACTTGGCTAGCTACGCATTACGGAATACAAGAACATCCCGCAATATGCTTAAAGCTATCTAGAGACAAGGGGTGCATATTATAACCAAGTCTCCTATGGTCTCACATACTACAAATATACAGAGTTTTAGTGACAAAATTTTTCGTCGCTAAAATGCCTATTTCCGTCGCTATTTTAATATAGCGACGAATTAGCGACAAAAAATTGGGTTGCTAAAATTCCTATTTTCGTCGGTATTTTATTATAGAGATGGATTACCGACGAAAATGTGGTATCAATAATTAAAGTATCGCTGCCATATTTCCGTCGCTAATACGTCGACATGGCGACGAATTTGCGATAAACTTAGCGACAGAATTACATCGACGAATTAGTGACGGAATATTTATGTCACTTTATTTGGTGACGGATTAGCGACAGATTGGCGAAAAAAAGTTTGAGCCCATTTTTACCAAATTTTTCATAAGCTCACCGACGGAATTTCTGTCGCTAATCTGTCGTGAAAGATGACGGACATAGCAACGGATATAGCGACTATGTCTGATACCAAAAATTATATATTTTTTGGTATCAGACATATTTAGCAACGGATTTTTTGTCGCTAATACGTCGCTAAAGCGTCGCATATCCGTTGCTGACCTGAAATTTTTTATTTTTTTCGTCGCTAATCCGTCGTTATTCCGTCGCTAAACATAAATATTTTTTTTTACAGAATAGAATCACTTACTTTCTGCTCCTATAACCTTATACAAAATCAAATCACTTATACACAAATACATCCAAACACATCAAATATAATGAAATACATCAAATATAATAGAACTTAAATAGAAGTGCATAGCCATAAGTTTTCTTACACTACCATAATCCAAACATATAGTTATAAACAAATACATCCAATAAACTATCAAATTATCAAAAAACAAAAATACACATCAAGTCGACGGTGGAGGCGGAGGCGACGACAACTGTCGAATAGCCATGTACTGCGCCATAATCGCAGCGATGATTTATTGTAGATCCTCAGGAACGATAAGCGGAGCAGGAGGAGGAGCCAGAGGAGCCATCGGAGGAGCTGGAGTAGCAGGGGGAACAGGAGTGCAGGAGGAGCAGTAGCTGCAGGATCATGAGACTCTGTCAGTTGTCTAACCTGCCTCTGTACCTCTAACAGAGTCATCATGATCTACTCCAAACTCATAGCATCAGGAGTAACGGGCTCTGATGAAGGTGGAGGAGCCGTCGGAGGAGCTCTGGAAGGAACCGATGGCTGGGATGTCAACGATCCAGTCCCGTACACGCTGCCGCCTTTTCCTCTCCCGACAGCTTGTATCCACTGATCGTTTCTCTCAGTCGTCATATTGCTCCCATCCCTATCCTTCAACGTCTCATACGTCTCCTATATTTATTTATGTAAATAGGTTTAGATATCGTAGGTTAGGATTAATCTTTTTATTGACTACAACTAAGGTTAGGTTTAGAGTTAAGTTTAGATATCGTAGGTTAGGTTTAGAGTTAAGGTTTTTGGATATCATAGGTAACAATATAAAAGTTAAGGTTAAATTTTTAGGGTAAACAAATATAGTTAAATTATAAAAAGAATGTAATTAAATTTTATTGACAAAACTTTATAAACACAACTTACGTATGCTTTTGCTGCCCGCTCATCTGCGAGCTTCCCATCCTTCTTTCTTTTGTGCCCGCTGGAAGATTACAGGAAATTCGATGCTCTTCGGGTCTCCCCCGGCTCTGATGGATTCCTCGCACTATAAAATTAAGTAATTAATTAATAAGAAAAATAAGAATTATTAAAAATGATCTAGCAAAAAATTATAATACTGACCATCCGTCGAAAATGCTCGACGGTCAAAATAGATCCACCGTGTGGAGACCACCCTTAACAGGGGACGCTCTCACCTTCTCGCACTTGGCAATATAGGTCGGGGCCTCCATCTTCTCCTTCATCTTCTTCCAGAACTTCTCCTTGAGCCACTCCTTGCAAAGATCCCCTGAATGTGACGTCAGCGCCTTCTGATCATTGATCATATACCTGAACCTTTTTCTGGTGACAGTCTTGTAACACTTTTGGATCGCAGACTCTCTATGATCCGGCCACCAATACTTCTTCAGCAAATTCAGAAAATATTTTTTAGCATTTTAATCATAAAATTATATATCATTCTAAATAAAAATCTTATACATACCTGCAGTATATCCAGCCAAATGAAGCGTCGATCCAGTGGGATATCACTGAAGGTGATTTAAGGGCCATAAAAGTTCTCCCTCATGATGTCCCCTAGATCATTGCCAGCCTTGGTCAGGAAGAACCTGAAATAAGTAACCAATATACAATTAGAATAAAAGTAATAAATAAATATATGTGTAATTTGACAATAAATACTTACGTCGCTCCATCGGCCCACAGCTTGGAACGATCGATATTGGTTGGCCGCTCTGGTAGAGTAGGAAGATCTGCAAATCCTGGATAATGGACATATACTACGTGCTCCATATTTAAGGAGGAATGATAACGAGTATAACAGAGTATCAGCATTCTTGCGGCAAGTTAAAATCAGATTTGAGGTTTAACATCTGCATCACCACTAACAGGACAGAATAATAATCATAACCCGACTATAATGGAGTATCGGTGTCACGATCCACACCCGGAATAAGGGCACGAGTAATAATCAACACCCAGCCTACGCCGCAGCATCGACGGTAGAACGTTGTCTAGGTCATCCATACTATCTAAACTTCTCATACAAAATATATAAGGTACCTATCAATGTCATCTCAACTCCAAACGGAGGAACAATATGGTATACGATAAAGGTAAACAATAATAACAATGCAAACTAAAGAAGATAAAATACGATAGGGAATAATAAAGAAAAAGAGCCATAATACATCCACAAGTCCGAAATATATATATTATATATATATATATATATATATATATATATATATATATATATATATATGCCAGTAACGTCAATAAACTCTAATAAAATTCTAAACAATAATCTAAGCCTCCTCAGCCTCTGGTACTGTAATCCCCCTGATTTTCAAAATTTGATAATATGGAATTTTCCCCAATTTACTGTATTTTTCTGATATTTTTCTGGAATTAAATTAAGGTGTTTAATTATTGAAGGATTTTTAATTGATAATAAATGGTATTAAAATATTATGAAAATAATATTTATGGTGTAAAATAGAAAACCAGACATAGGGTAATTTTCCGGGAATTTATTGGACCCCGGATGAATTTTTAAAGCCCTAAATACTAATTAAATATTAAATCAATTTTTAAACCCAAATAAACCGGGTTTATTTAACTGAACCGGACCGGGTTTATTTTTAAACCCAATCGGGTCGGATCCGGGTCTAACCCAGACCCGAACCCGATAGCCCGAACCCGACCCGCATTTTTATTTCGGATCGGGCCGGATCCGTAGACCCGACCCGACCCGCCATCAAACCTGACCCGCTATCTCATCTTCCCCATTCAGCCGAACCGACCCCGACTTCTCGGTTTCCGCCGCCGGAAACGCCCGCCGCCGGCCGACTGCCCCGCTTCCCCTACCTGCAACCGCCTGAGACGCTCCGCTTCCTCTCCCCGCTCACCGGACGCCGCCTCTCCACCTCCCTCGACGGCTATATAAAGCCCTAAACCCGCCTCTTCGGCCAATCCTCCCCCACCGTGCCCTAGCTCCGACGCCTCCCTCCGCCGTGTCATCCCCCGCAGACACCTCGCCGCGACGCCGCCACCGCCCTGCTGCCCAGCCCACCTCGCCAGCGCCGCAGCCACCTCCCTCCTCCTCCCTATCCTCCGCTGCCTCCGGCTCCTCAGACCCCGCAGCAGACCCAGCCGCCGTCCAGCCTTCCGTGCGACGCCGTCCGGCCGTTCGAGAGCCGCCGAGCCAGGCCGCCGCCCTCCGCTGCAGAAGTCCTAAGCTGGACACGAATCGGGCACAGCAGGACACAGAAGACCCGGACACGAGAAAACCCTAACCCTAATTTTGAACAGTGTCGGACACAGTGCACAGGACACGAGGACTCGGTTTTTCAAGACCCACTTCAGGTAACCGTAACTTTTGACTCGTAGCTCGGAATTTGATTCCGTAAATTGTATCGCGTAGCCTGTTTGACCCTCTCGGTGCCCGGACAAACCGCTCGGGGCATCGCGTCCTGTGGTGATCGCACACCGCGATCCAAAAACAGGAAAACCCAGACCCTGATTCACCCCGGAATCGAGTACGCCCCGCCAAACGGGACGACTTGGTCACGTGCGGTCTTCACCGACACGTGAGCATCGTAGATACGGACGTGCGGGCTTTCGCAGAAGCTGATTCGGATGTGCGTGCACACCGGAATCAGTGCGTATCCGCGGACACCGCCCCGTATCCGTACTTTCTGTTTCTCGCTGTAACTTAGTGTACACAAGTCAGATCGAGACGAAACTTGCGCCATCGGACTCGTAGCAATACGCTGGTCCTGTGGGTCAAGTTTGGTTCGATTCTGAGAACGTTGACAAAATTGTGTGTCGTGGGCCCCACAGGCTCCATCCGACGGGCGATTTTGAGAACGGCTCATCGGAATCCAATTCTGGAAGTTCCGTTGGGTTCGTATCATCGTTCCTGACCTGTTGACATTAAGTTGGACTGTTTTTGAGACCTTTAACCCTGGCGCGTTTTCGGTGCAAAGCGGCCCACATCTGGACCCCGCCATGACCCGAAAATGACGTTTTTGCCCTTGTCTCCAAATTGGACTCAAGGACAGGCGTTCCTAGCTGATTGATGTTTTCTGAACCTGATGGTAATGTCTATTTCAGCAACCGGAGTACTGTTTGGAAATCCAGCTGAAGCCCGAGCTGAAATTGGAACAGGAAATCCAGGCAAGTGTACCTTGCCATTAAATGCAGTATTTAATTCATTTTGAATCTCTTGCTCTAATTTCTGTGACTGTGGTACTTGCCCTATCAAGTAAATTATCCCCAGGACACCTGACACAAGCATGATACAGAATCTTCCTGATTATTCAAGGGGGTTTGTATAAGATATAGATTTTATGATTTAAGCTTTAGAACTTAATAAATGACTGACTAAATGACTGACTGCATTAGTTTCAATCTTGCGTAACATGAACATTGAGATCTGTGACGTGAGATTCATTGGGTGGGGAGAGTATTATCATATTAAGGCTGATTATATTATATATATATCTGGTTATCTGGAAGTGTCCTAGTCTCTGACACAGAGCTTTGGCACCTGTACTGGCCCTTCGAGAATCACTGCTATGGTTTCTTATCACTGATCCTGTAGTAGTCTCAGCCTGAAGTATGATTAATAACTCTCAACTTGCATGATCACTTAGCTAGTTTAATTATTTACACAGATTTGTTTGATAGCAACATCGGCATGCCACTGTCTTAAACTTATTAATTTATTGTGCTTCTCTTGTGTTTAACATTTTGGTTGACTTGCATGCTCATTCACTGTATTATGGCTCGTATTCTTCTGTACCTTGTTATGTCCCTCTGAGGACCTGGTTTTGTTCTCCAGTTATAGCAGACGAGAGCTACCCTGAGGTGTACGGAACAGGGGCACTACTCGGAGCAGTACCTGAACCTGAGGACGAGGTGACCGCTGAGGACTTCTCCTGAACAAATGCTTCACCATGCTCAGTCATTTAGTCTTTATTTTCCTATTTCATTAAACTCTCTATTTCCTGTTTAATTGAACTCTTTATTTCCTGTCTTTGAGAACTTATGTAACAGACTTAATATCGGATTGTTCTCCGATTTTATTTACTTTGTCTGGTTGTAACTTAATATTTCTTTTGCTGAAGTTGATATCTTATATCTGTGGATGGGAATAGTAGACCCTGACTGATATAATACAGCTTAAGTACACTCCGATGGATCCATTAAATTGGGTTTGTCTATCGGTGTGTGCTGCTGGCCATAATCACGCATCCAGTCCCTCGATATTTTGGGACTGGGGCGTGACAGGTACTAGGCCCTCCTGCTCTAAAGGATTATCCTCTAAAGGTACGTCGTCATTTGGCCCATAGTAGGTGGGACACTATTCCACAAGCCAATCATTTGAAAAATATATCCAGTCAGGATTGGAGCGAAGTACATATCTCTGAAAGCAGTTTCAAATATATAATCGAGCATATATAACAGATAATAGAAAAGAATACAAGATAACTAACCATCAGAAATGGAGTGAACTAGAGTGAACATGTAATCTAATGGAATGAAGAACATGTAATATGAATAACTGTAATTTAATGAAAATAGATAAAATTAGCTAATTTGCTATGGAATACAAGTTTATTATGTGATCGGTTTGGGTTGAACACGAATACAATATGGTAACTCGATTACACGTGTGATATATAATCGACATGTACATGAATAAACTTGGGCTTGATCACATAACCAACTCATATTCCCCCATCCCCTACTAATACCAATGGATCCAATCACGATACATTACGAACACGAATATGGGCACACTGAACACAAGCAGTGTGTGAACACGAAGTACACGATAATCAATACCTGATACACACGATGAAATACATGTGAAGGAGTATACGTTGAATACGGTACTGGATAACATCTCCTAACAGGATCCATATAGTACCAGTCTGTGAAACCACTTTGTTGAAATCAAGTATACAGTTCTAGAATATGTGATATATACACTATCATAAAATAAAAAGTATCAGAGAAATGTACTCGCCTCTGGTCCTGAGCATAGGTGTCTCTTGATGCCCAAGCTGGTGTCACACAATCATATTTAGGAAATATCATATCAAAGGGTATGAAGAATGAGAATTGAGTTAAAGAATACACTAATATGCTTATCTAGGCAATTTCTAGGTCTCACTTGTCATACCAGGTCAAGGTTGACTTATGGGGTCAAACTAGTCAACTTAAGACCTACACAAGTTTCTAGGTTCATGCTAAGTTAATTAGTCCCTATAGGCCACTAACTAGCCAAAACTAACTTATATTTGACTATACTAAGTCATTACCTAGGTTTCTAAGTGATATCTTAACTAATATCAAAACTTAACATTAACTTAGACTCTAACTAACACTAACATATACTAGCTCTACTAACTATTAATACCCTCAAGTATAAACTACTAACTGATATAAATAAATGATAACTCAGCTAACTATTAACTAGTACTAACTTAACTAATACTTACTATAGCCATCAATTGAGTACTAACATCATACTAACTGATATATCTAGTTTACACATATACTAACTAAATTATAACATACACTAACTGACATTAAGGTCTCACTGAAAACTCATGTATTGAATGCCCTATGCTTACTTACCAATAATACTATATCTTACACTCAAATACACATTCTTGCTCATGTGCATATCAGTACTAACAGGCTCCCCCTCCCTGTCTATTCAGGCTTTACTACTGCCTATTCCAGATATATCTCACCTCCCTAATACTCTAATCACTAATGATCCAAGTATCATTTATACTCAAGCTCCTTTCAACAGTGTTACTGCTGCCTTCTTGAATACCTCAATATCTGATAATATAATATCTGATACTCACAAGAGTATCATATTTACCCGAGTTCAAGACCCCTACCAACTGTTGACTGAACTGGACCCTCACTGACTTGTATTCCTAAATTTTTATACTAAAACCTCACTCAGAAGAAAACCAAACTCATACCCTCACTGTATTCGATATACACATTCACCCCTCTTCCCTTGCAACCCAGGTTGCTGCCACTGTTGCTGCTGCTAGTAGATTGGTGCAGCCCGAGCAACAAGTGGCATCACTAGTATACTTCTCTTGCAGTCCACTGCCATCACTCCAACCTGTAACCAGAGTTTCCCCAACATCTATCGCCTCCATAATTCTACTGCTCCCTTTGTATCAGACTTCCAAACTTCTATTGAGTGTCAGTCCCTTACACTGGCCTTACCCAACCTTCACAATATACCATAACCAAGCTCACATGACACACACATTCACTCGAGCCATACTGATGCACATAAACCCATACACTACTGAAATGCTAATACACACAATATCTCATAACACCTATTGCCAGTTAATTATACCCCCACTTTCCAGTCACTAACTCGACCCCTCATCTAGGATACCATAATCCCCTAACTTATATCACTACATTCACTGCCTGGTTCACGACTGATATAAGAACCTAACTCAATCACTGATAATCAATTCAAAATTCTGTTGATAACAAAACAGATCATTGAACACAAGTGAACACCAACTCTACCAACTCCTCACTGAACATAGTGAACTGCACTACAGTTCCTTACTCTCGAGCCCCCTCTCAAATTGATACAAAACCCCTCACCCCTCTGATACTGTTGCTGCTAAGGATTCATGCTGCTGCTGCCTGCCATGCTCGAGTGCACAACACTTGTGCAAATAGTTGTTGCTGAAAGTCTGAACCAACTCTGGGAAACACCAACACAACAACTCACCCTTTGTTCAATCAACTGCAGTTTACTACAGGGAAATCACACTGTAGTTAACTATGTCTGAAATAAAACTCCTCCCAACTACAGCTACCTGAACTAAACACATGCCCAAATGTTCCCTAACACCTCTGATATCTACTAAAGTATCAACTGATACTTGACACAACAGAAACTAATACACCCCCTAAGCACACTAACCATTTAACATCACTAACTCACATTACTAACCACCTGCATACTCTAATGATCTGTCCGAGCCCAATTCGTCTACTGCCCATTACCAAAACCCCAACAATATATAAACACACATATAGAACATATATATAAGTATAGTTATCATCAATTCACACACACACACATATATATATATATATATATATATATATATATATATATATATATATATATATATATATATATATATATATATGTGTGTGTGTGTGTGTGTATCCTTTTAAATCATATGCTACACCATAATATTTCTTTAATACATTAAATCAAATACTTGGTGTTCTCTCAAGTGGTACTCTAGAATACACACTCAATCAAGAGTCAAAATCTCCAATTTACTACCAATACTAATTGTGCATATCCATATCATCATAATCCTACTAAAGTAACTTGTCACAATGAGAATTGAAGTGCAATTATGCAAAAACCCCAAAATCTGGCCCCGTGTCGCACCGTATCACAAAATACCATAATACGGCCTACACATATCTATTTGTGGACACGTACCTAGTCCCATAACCCCGATCTATGTCTAATTATATCTAATTGATTTTATGACACAATATTGATGTGCCAATCTCGTAAATCCCCCAACAAGCACACAAATTACTACATAGAACTCACAATACACAACCAATTAGCCTAGAACTTATTCCTATAGGTAGCCATATGCCATGGGATCATTCCTAATGGTCAAATGCATGATTAAGAAGCTACAATGAAGGAAAATTTTAGAAATTACTAATTGGGAGATGGATTTCCAATAAAAATTCAATTAGACACGTTCCGGACACGATCTCTCAACAATGCTCCTCCTCCTTGTGCCCCTTGCTTCTCCAAGCTCCAATACTCCTTAAGGAATGGAAATGAGAGAAAAATTGATGGAGGAAATATGGAAAATTGGGGATCTAAAATTTTGGATCAAATAAAATGCAAATAAGGAGAGAGAGAATGAGAGGCTCTTAATAGTAGCCGGCCCCTTCTTCCTTTCTCCAAGTCACTTATAAGTGTCCAAGTTACCCCTACATGGTGAATTATAAGAAATAATTAGGAAGGATAATTTTGGAAGTCTCTAACTAATTATAATTAAGCTAATTCTCCTTAACTAATTAGTGAGAAGGTCTAATGGACTTGGGTCAAAGTTAGGCTCACTAGTTGTAATGATAAGTCTAATTATTAGACTAGCCTCTAACAAAATATTTAATACAAGTCACATTAAATCTATAACTCACCAATAATTAAATAATTAATATAATCAATAAATAATTACTATAACATACTAATATAATTATTTATTCATAAAATTATTTATCCATGCCAATTTACCAAACTACCCCTAGCTGGAAAAGTGAGGGTGACAATCCTACCCACCTTAGCAAAAAATTTTCCTCAAAATTAAAGAAGAACTAACTATCTAAAGCAATCAATACAAGCAAGAAAGAATTATACCTCACAGCTCAAATAGATAAGGATATCGCTAGTGCATCTCGGCCTCTCGCTCCCAGGTACTCTCTCCTGGCGAGTGATGCCTCCATGCGACGCGCACCAAAGGAATCGTCTAGTTCCACAGCACTTTCTCCATGCGATCCAGAATCTCCACGGGCTGCTCTGGGTAGCTGAGAGTCGGACCAACCTCGATCTTCGAGTGATCTACTATATGACTAGGATCTGCCATGTACCTTTTCAGCTGTGACACGTGGAACACGTTGTGCACTCCTTCTGATGCAGGCGGTAAGTCTAGTCTCTGTAGTTTTTTGTTCAATTTCTCATGGAGCTCTCATATTCTGACTTCCCTAGAGCCTCCGATAGTACAGCCGAGACTACGACGGGTTCTCTGGCTAAGGTTGAACTTGGTAAAATAAAATGGTTGAATAATTAAAAAATGAGATTATTCAGGTCCTAGAAGATTTCACAAAACCCCTATCTCTTAGTTTTTGACTTTTCCGGAATATATTGGCTGATGAATTAGTAGTTGGGAACAAGCAAAGCACACTTGAAGAGCGCAGTACAACGGAGAGTTGGTAGGCCACTACACCGACACTCTCAAGAACATCGAAGGGTCCGATGTACCATGGACTAAACTTCCTACCTCCACCAAAGCGAATCGTGCCCCGTGTTAAAAAAATCCTCAAGAACACCAGATCACCAACCTAGCACGAAACATAGCCTTAGCATTCTAACTAAAACAAGCAAACACAAGCAATACAGAACAAAAATTTATACCTCAAACTCCAATGGTCTCCGGTTGCTATCGGCCCAATGCCGATGTCTCTCTTGCGCCACCCGAAGTCTATCCCTGATGAGCTTCACCTTTTCAACTTCATCCACGACCATCTCTGGTCCCAATAAGACTCTCTCACCAGCATCATTCTAAGATAATAGAGTACAATATTTTTGTCCAAATAATGCCTCAAAAGGTGACATCTCGATACTGGCCTGGTAGCTGTTTTTATAAGCAAACTCTACCAGGTGAAGATGATCCTCCCATAAGCCTCCAAAATCCAAAACACAGGTGCGTAGCATATCCTCGAGAGTCTGGATAGTCCGCTCCGACTGCCCGTCTGTTTGAGGGTGATATGCGATACTAAACTTGAGGTGAGTGCCCAAGCTAGCCTGCAAACTCCTCCAGAAGTAGAACGTGAAGCGACTATCCCGATCCGAGACTATGCTCACAAAAACTCCATGCAATCTGACTATCTGATGCACATACATCTCTGCGAGCTTCTCCGTAGATGTACCCACTTTTAATGGCAGAAAGTGGGATAATTTGGTCAACCTGTCTATGATGACCTAAATCGCATCTTTACCTCTTAGAGAACGCGGAAGCCCTGAAACAAAGTCCATCGTCACATGCTCCCACTTCCACTCTGGAATAGGTAAAGGCTGAAGCAATCCACCTAGCCTCTGTCTCTCTGCCTTTACCTACTGGCATACCAAACATCTGGATACGAAGCTAGCCACCTCCTGCTTCATACCATACCACAAAATATGCTCTCTTATGTCCATATACATCTTGTTGGCACCTGGATGCATAAAGTAATGAGATCGATGCGCCTCCTGAAGAACCTCATCGCGCAACACTCCACTCGGCACACAAAATGGTATTGTACCACAATGATCCATCCTCTGCAATACCGAGGTCCTCTACCAATCCCATCCGGACCTACGCTCTAATGCTCCTCAGAGACTCATCCTTGAACTGTGCGGCTCTGATCCAGTCCATCAACTCTGACTGTACCTAAAGTCCCCATATATGTGCTTCAACTTTAGGAACTAACACCTCAATACCCAAGCTATCAATATCAGCTAATAAATAGCTTTTCCTCGTCAAGTACATAGCCATTGGATACCTGCTCAAGGCATCAGCGACTACGTTGTCCTTCCCTAGATGGTACTACAAGGAAATATTGAAGTCCTTCATCAACTCTAACCACCACCTCTGCCTCATGTTGAGCTCCTTTTGTGAGAATATATATTTCAAGCTTTTGTGATCTGTATAGATCTCTACCCACTCTCCATACAAGTAGTGCTTCCACAGTTTAAGAGCAAAAATAACTGCTGCCAACTCCAAGTCATGGGTAGGGTAATTCTTCTCATATGGGCGTAATTGCCCGAAAGCATAGGAAATCACCTTCCCGTTCTACTGCAACCCACAACCCAAACCCATACCTGAAGCATCACTGTATATAGAAAATTCTCCTGTCCCTGATGGTAATGTCAATACTGGAGCTGTAGTCAACCTCTTCTTTAGCTCCTCAAAAGCAGCCTGACAATCCTCAGTCCAGACGAACTACTCGTCCTTCCTGGTTAGTCCAGTCGTCGGCTCCGTAATCCTGGAAAAATTCTGAATAAATCTCCGATAATAGCCTTCCAATCCAAGAAAACTCCTGATCTCCACCACTGAACTCGGGGTAGACCACGACTCAACTACTGAAATCTTCTTCGGGTCTACTGAGATTCTGTCTCCTGTAATCACATGCCCGAGGAATTCAACGTTATCAAGGAAGAACTCACACTTCAAAAGCTTTCCATAAAGCTTCTCCTTCCTGAGGGTCTCCAGAACTATCTCCAGGTGTTTCTCATGCTCCTCCGGGGTATTCGAATAAATCAATATATCATCAATGAATACTACTACAAACTGATCCAAGTACTGATAAAATACCTTATTCATCAGGTTCATGAACACCGTTGGGGCATTATTCAACCCAAACAACATCATAAAGAACTCAAACTGCCCTTATCGAGTCCTGAAAGCTGTCTTCGGAATATCTACCTTCTTCACATTCACCTGGTGGTACCCTGACCTCAAGTCTATCTTCAAAAATACTTCTGCCCCGCTCAACTGACCAAATAAATAGTCAATCCGCGGCAACAAAAATTTATTCTTGATAGTGAGGTTGTTGAGTGCCCTATAGTCGATACACACACGTATCGACCCATCCTTCTCCGGTACAAATAATATTGAAGCACCCCACAGTGATGAGCTAGAGCAGATGAAGCCCTTGTCCTGCAACTCATCCACTTGCTTCTTCAACTCCACCAGTTCGCTGTTGTTTACTCTATAGACGTGTTGTGATATTGGCTCTACGCCTGGCACCAAGTCTATAGAGAACTCCACATCTCTGTCTGGTGGCAACCCCGGCAACTCCTTCAAAAAGACGTCTATATACTCTGCAATTAATTGATGTGACGGCTCCTACTCTTTCACCAAAGCTCTACAGAAGTCTTCCTCGTCCTGCTCTTGTGCTCCTCTAACGAACTCAAACTCTGGCTCTCCTGGCGCCTGAAAAAAAACTTTGCCTCCTCGAAAATCAATACTAGCATGATGCCTACTCAACCAATCCATCCCGAGTACTATTTCATAGCTCGGAAGTGGCACTACGAGTAGACACAGGCTCAACTATCGGCCTCCCAAATAAACTCTTCGATCCTTGCAAACATCACTGACCTGGATAATGCCACCCTGGTCGTGATCTTGCAAGTCCTCGCCAATGGTTCAGTCCTAAAGTGATATTTTAGAGCAAAATATACAGATACAAAACTATTGAAGTACCTAAATCAAATAAAGCATGAGCTGGAAAGGATTCAAGATATATTAAACCTGAAATAACATCACCGACTGGCTCCTCCTCCTCGACGGTCAAGGCAAAAGCTCGCCCCTGTCACTGGGAACCTCTCTACTGCTGATAGTGCTAAGCGAACTACTATTGTTACGGTGGTAGGGGAGGTCCTCTCTACTGTCCCACTGGTGGTCTCGTGGGTGCTCTCTGTGCCTGGGTCTCGCCCTGAGCTGAACGAGCTGGAGCTCTAGGACAAGCCCTCAACTGGTGGTCTCCTCATCCGCAGAATAAATACTGGCCCAATCTTATCCTGCACGCATCCCATCCATGTCCTTACTTCTTGCAGAATGGGCAAAGAATAACTGGCCTTTGGATATAGTACATCTGTTGCACTATCGCTCTAGTTGGTCCCGAGTACTGCTGCCTCGGCTGTTGTAAGTGTCTCTGATGTTGCGGCTGAAAGTGAGGCCGCTTTATTGGACCCATGTTAGTACTGGATCCTCTTATGTCCTTCGGCCTCTTAGAGCCAAGCTCTAGATCATCCTCTGCCCGCTGTGCCTGCCTCAGAATCTCCTCAAAAGTAGCGGTGGGGTCTCCATTCTTATATAATTTGATCTCCTAGTTCAGGTCCTTCCTAAACTTCCTGGCCTTCCCTCTGGGGTTTTGCTCCTCCACAAAGTAGCCCAATCTGTAATACTCTGTCGCGTACTCATCTACCGTCATACCTTCCTGAACGAGGTACTGAAACTGGCTCTCTAGAGACGTCAAAGCCACATCTGGAAAGATCTTTTCCTTGAAGAGTTCCCTAAAAGCTTCCTAAGTAAGTACTGAGTACCTGGGGTCCGTCCTGAACCAAGTTAACAAAATGTCAAACATCATGCTTCCTATGGCCTCTACCTGCAACCTCTCTGGAATCTACGCCAGTCGCAGGTTCCTCTCAATGTCTTTTATCCAATTATCAGCATAAATAATTCCCTCAGTGCCTTTAAAGTCCTTCGGCCCCATCCTCTTGAAGTCTATGATTGTCCCTAGCCTCGATTGCTACGGGGTAAACTGAGGTGGTACCGTCTGTGGCAGGACTAAGACGACTCTCTCGACTACTATGAGCACAATCTGGCGAGCATTCTCAATGACCTGCCTCATGACCTCTGACTAGTACTGCTGCACCTCCATCATCTATTGAAAGAGCATAAACATCCGTGTCTGATCAACTGCGGATGGTTGGGGTAGAATATCCCCTGAAACTGTCGGTGCTGCCCTTTATACCGGAGGTGGAGAACCTCTGAAAGTTGCTGCAGAAATGCCCACCTCGATCGCTGAAGAGGACCTATGGAATGTAACTGCTAGAACAGTGTCTACTGGTGCTGCCCTCATAAGCGACGAAGTGACCGACCTCGCTGGCATTGCGCCTGAGCGCTAGGAACGCATCTTCAGCGGCATCCTGAAGGTAGATTGAAACAAAGAAATCAATATTGAGTAATATACGATATCATCAATGAAGAACATATTTTATTCAAAGTAAAGCAAGTATTCAATAGATAAGGATAGCAAAACAGATATTTGAAAATGTTTCCTAGTTGTGACTGAATAAACTCTCAGCCTATATCCTATATCCTAAAGCAGGCACGTAGCAGTACTCTAGGTGAGCACTACTATAATATCGCTCTAAATGCGACTCCCGACCTGCATGGGCTACTACTAAAAATGTGTCACGACCCGCACACGGAATAAGGGCATGAGAAGTTATCAACGTCCAGCCTATACCGCAACATCGGCGGTAAAACGCTGTCTGGGTCATTCATACTATCTTAACTTCTCACACAAGATATATAAGGTACCTTTCAATGTCATCTCGACTCCAAATGGAGGAATAATATGGTATACGATAATAGTAAACAATACTCAATCATAATACAAACTAAGAAAGATAAAGCACGATAGGGAATAACGAAGGAAAAGAGTCACAATAAATCCACAAGTCTGAAACATATATATATATATATATATACATGCAAATAACCTCAATAAAATATAATACAAGTCTAAACAATAATCTAAGCCTGCTCAGCCTCTGGTATTAGGCCCTCCTTCTCTAAAGGAGTATCCTCTAAAGGTACGCCGTCATGTGGCCCGTAGTAGGTGGAACACTGGTCCACAAGCTAATCATCTAAAAAATATATCCAGTCAGGATTGGAGCGAAGTACATACCTTTGAAATTAGTTTGAAATACATAATCGAGCATATATAACAGATAATAGAAAAGAATACAAGATAACTAACCATATGAAATAGAGTAAATTAGAGTAAACATGTAATGTACTAGAATAAAGAACAGGCAATATGAATAACTGCAATTTAATGGAAATAGATAAAACTAGCTAATATGCCATGGAATACAAGTTTATTATGTGATCGGTTTGGGTTGAACACGAATACAATATGGTAACTCGATTACACGTGTGATATGTAATCGACATATACACGAATACACTTGGTCTTGATCACATAACCAACTCCTATTCCCCCATCCCCTACCAATACCAATAGATCCAATCATGACACATTACGAACATGAATATGGGCACACTGAACACAAGAAGTGTGTGAACACGAAGTTCACGATAATCAATACCCGATACATACGATAAAATACATGTGAAGGAGTACCCGCTGAACATGGTAAGGGATAACATCTCCTGACAGGATCTACATACTACCAGTCTGTGAAACCACTGTGTCAAAATCAACTATACAGTTCTAAAACATGTGATATATATACTATCATAAATTAAAAACTAACAGAAAAATATACTCGCCTCTGGTCCTAAGCAAAGGTGTCTCTTGATGCCCAAGATGGTGTCACACAATTATATTTAGGAAATATTATATCAAAGGGTATGAAGAATGAGAATTGAGTTAAAGAATGCACTAATAGGCTTTTCTAGGCCATTTCTAGGTCTCACTTGTCATACTAGGTCAAGATTGACTTATTGGATCAAACTAGTCAACTTAAGACCTACACAAGTTTCTAGGTTCATGCTAAGTTAATTAGTTCCTATAGGCCACTAACTAGCTGACACTAACTTATATTTAACTATACTAAGTCATTACCTAGGTTTCTAAGTGATATCTTAACTAATATCAAAACTTAACATTAACTTAGACTCTAACTATATCAAAACTTAACATTAACTTAGACTCTAACTAACATTAACATATACTAGCTCTATTAATTATTGATACCCTCAAGTATACACTACTAACTGATATAAATAAATGATAATTGTAGCTAACTATTAACTAGTACTAACTTAACTAATACTTACTATAGCCATCAATTGAGTACTAACTAATATATCTAGTTAACACATATACTAACTAAATTCTAATATACACTAACTGTCATTAAGGTCTCACTGAAAACTCAAGTATTGAATGCCCTATGCTCACTTACCAACAATATTATGTCTTACACTCAGATACACATTCTTGCCTATGTGCATATCAGTACTAACAGGCTCCCCCTCTCCCTGACTATTCAGGCTTTACCACTGCCTATTCCAGATACATCTCAGCTCCCTGATACTCTAATCACTAATGATCCAAGTATCATTTATACTCAAGCTCCTTTCAAGAGTGTTACTATTGCCTTCTTGAATACCTCAATATCTAATACTATAATATCTGATACTCCCAAGAGTATCATATTTACCCGAGTTCAAGACCCCTACCAACTGCTGACTGAACTGAACCCTCACTGACTTGTATTCCAAATTCCTGATACTAAAACCTCATTCAAAAGTACACCAAACTCATACCCTCACTGTATTCGAAATACATATTCACCCATCTTCCCTTGCTACCTAGGTTCCTTCCACTGTTGCTGCTGCTAGTAGATTGGTGCATCCCGAGCAACAAGTGGCTTCACAGGTATACTTCTCTTGTGGTCCACTGCCATCACTCTAACCTATAACCAGAGTTTCCCCCAACATCTCTCACCTCCGTAATTCTACTGCCCCCTTGGCATCAGACTTCCTAACTGCCATTGAGTGTCAGTCCCTTACACAGGCCTTACCCGACCTTCAAAACATACCATAACCAAGCTCATATGACACACACATTCACTCGAGCCATACTATTGCATATAAACCCACACACCGCTGAAATGCTGATACATACAATATCTCTTAACACCTATTGCCAGTCACTGATACCCCCACCTTCCAGTAATTAACTCGACCACTCATCTTGGATACCTTAAACCCCTAACTTGCATTACTGCATTTACTGCCTGGTTCACACCTAATACAAGAACCTAACTTAATCACTGATAATCAATTAAAAAATCTGTTGATACCAAAACAGATCACTGAACACAAGTGAACACCAACTCTACCAACTCCTTACTGAACGCAGTGAACTGCACTACAGTTCCTTACTCTCGAGCCCCCCTCTCAAATTCATACAAAATCCCTTACCCCTCTGATACTGCTGTTGCTAAGGATTCATGCTGCTGCTGCCTGCCATGCTCAATTGCACATCATGTGTGCAAATAGTTGCTGCTAAAAGTCTGAACCAACTATGGGAAACACCAACACAACAACTCACCCTCTGTTCAATCAACTGCAGTTTACTACAGGGAACATCACACTGCAGTTAACTATGTCTGAAATATAACTCCTCCCAACTACAGCTACCTGAACTAAATATACGCCCAAATGTTCCCCAACACCTCTGATATCTACCAAAGTATCAACTGATACTTGACACAACAAAAACTGATACTCCCCCTAAGTACACTAACTATTTAACATTACTAACTCACATTACTAACCACCTGCACACTCTAATGATCTGCCCGAGCCCAATTCCTCTACTGCCCATCACCAAAACCCCAACAATACACACACACATATAGAACATATATATAAGTATAGTTATCATCAATTCATATATATATATATATATATATATATATATATATATATATATATATATATATATATATATATCCTCTTAAATCATATGCACCACCATAATATTCCTTTAATGCATTAAATTAAATACTTGGTGTTCCCTCAAGTGGTACTCTAGAATACACCATCAACCAAGAGTCAAAATCTCTAATATACTACTAATACTAATTATGCATATCCATATCATCATAATCCTACTAAAGTAACTTGCCACATTGAGAATTGAAGAGCAATTATGCAAAAACCCAAAATTGGGCCCCGTGTCGCACTGTATCACAAAATACCATGATACGACCTACACTATCCATTTGTGGACACGTACCTAGTCCCATATAGCCCCGATCTAAGTCTAATTAGATCTAATTGATTTTATGACATAATATTGATGTGTCAATCTCGTAATTCCCCCAACAAGCACACAAATTACCAAATAGAACTCACAATACACAACCAATTAGCCTAGAACTTGTTTCTATAGGTAGCCCTATGCCATGGGATCATTTCTAATGGTCAAATGCATGATTAAGAAGCTACAATGAAGTAGAAAATCAGGAATTACCAATTGGGAGATGGATTCCCAATAAAAATATAATGGGACACGTTTCAAACACGATCTCTTCACCAATACTGCTCCTCCTTGTTCTTCTTGCTTTTCCAAGCTCCAGAACTCCTTGAGGAATAAAAATGAGAGAGAAATTGATGGAGGGAATATGAAAAATTGGGGATCTAAAATTTTGGATCAAATAAAATGCAAATTAGGAGGAGAGAGAGAGAATGAGAGGCTCTTAATAGTGGTCGGCCCCTTCTCCCTTTCCCTAGGTCACTTACAAGGGTCCAAGTTACCCCTATATGGTGAATTATGAGAAATAATTAGGAATAATAATTTTGTAAGTCTCTAACTAATTGTAATTAAGCTAATTCTTCTTAACTAATTAGTAAGAAGGTCTAATGAGCTTGGGTCAAAGTTAGGCTCTCTAGTTGTCATGACAAGTCTAATTATTAGACTAGCCTCTAACAAAATATTTAAAATAAGTCACACTAAATATGTAACTCACCAATAATTAAATAATTAATACAATCAATAAATAATTACTATAACGTACTAATATAACTATTTATTCATAAAATTATTTATCCATGCCAATTTACCAAACTATCCCTAGCTGGAAAAGTGAGGGTGACAATCGACATTCTTGAACATATCATAAAATTCTTTCGCATCACGATTCAGATTCTCCGGATCAAAACTTGGACCGGCCGCATCAAATACCAACTCACGCACCAGGTTTCACGGTCTATATTCAAAGTTATCTCCGAGAGTGGACTCTTCTACCTCCGTATTGAAGAAAGAATGAAATTGAGGAGTCAAAGGTTCTCCTTGAGCTGTCTACTCGTTGTAGTTCGGTACGAAACCCTTCTTGTAGAGATTCTCCCTCACGAGATCCACCTATTTGGAAGGTATATTATGACATTTGACACAAGGGCACTTGATGAGACTCTCGTCCATGAAATAAGGTTGACTACTGGTGTATTTGAGAAATTCCTTAATGCTCGCCCTGAAATCATCTGTCAAACCAATCCTACTCTCATGTCGCCGATTGTACATCCACGATCGGTCAACTAAGTATCGACTCATTTCTTTCTTATAGACTTGAATGATTATGCACGTACCATGTCAAAAGAAAAAAGAAAAAGAACTATTAGTACCTAGTTAGGATACTTGCTAAAAGCAAATGCAAGAGGAAAATTATCTATTGCATATAATTGTTTTTTGTTTCCGATACCAAAAAATCCGATACTCCGGTCCGATACCGTCGATATTACCGATATCGCTGATCCCGATACACATAGTAATGGTCTGATACCAAAAAATAAACTAAGAAACAACACTAGAAATACTTAAAAATATGCATAAAGTATAAAATATATATATTTAAAATGTTAATAATTTACAAATAGTTTTTTGTTTCCGATATCAAAATATTCGATACTCCAGTCCAATACCACCGATATTACCGATACTAATAGTAATGGTCTAATTTTGTTTTTCAAAGAAAACCCGTAACTAGTATCCATATGACAAATTAGTAGCTTTCCAACACGATCCAAAGCAAACATGTGTTTATACACCTAATATTTATATGTCGTGTAGCGTCTTGTGTCATGTGTCTTCCTATAAAATTCAAATATATTCGACAATGTGTATAAAATGGCCGCGTGCGGCCAAAACAGCCACCGAAGTTTCGTCTTCAACCGAATTTCACGCAACGCTGACTCCATGCACCTTGCTGAAAAAAGGAAAGATGTGAACTTGTACTCTTCATACTACGCACCGGCACATGCTAGGACAAAGAAGTCTAGGGTAATGCGATCTCGCCAAGCTCAAGCAATTGCTTATTCGACTGACCGTCGGCAAGCGCCGCTTACTATGCGTTCCCCTGATGGAAAATCGTACAAAAATGGCCCGTAAGTCCAGCTCACAGTGGCAATCGGACAGGGTTGGTCTAAAGAGTCGTACGTTGACAACTTGGGACAAGTTCTTATATGAACCCCAAGTCAGGAAGCAAAATCAAAGCCTTCGCACCAGTGTGCTCGGCCTAAACAGACTCATAAGGAGGATGCAAAGGTGAATCAGCGCTCGTTCAACTTGCGCAACGTGATCAATCACAAGCGCAAAGTGAGAGAAACAACCACGGCATATGAAGTATCCTCCCCAGGGCATCACTATGCCATTATTATCATCAACTGTTGCTGCAACAAAGTAGCAGTACCTACAAACAGGTAGTTGTATTCCAGCGGTTGCAACCAAAGGCACCCACCTGGCTGTAACTCGGAGAACATGTACAAGCACCAGAGGAAGAGGAGCTGCCCTTTACCTCATGTTATTCTGCTCAGAAGGCCCCCTCCATAAGGGGAGTTCAGAAGTCCAGCACCTCCAGTTTTTTCGCTTTCGGACAGCGAGTCAAGATGACGTATCCAAGGAGGACATGTAGCAGAACCCGCGGAAGGTATTTTTCTGGGCACCCGCTCAAAGAAGAAGCTATCAGCCACTGAGGGTAGTTCTTTCTCAGCACCTCACATGGCTACGCAAGCTGGGGGTTACAATCCCCCGGACCTTTATGACAATCTGACGTTCCGAGAAGACTATAACTCCTAAGGAACATATGCCGAGATCCCTAGGGGTAGCCACCCTCATCAAGAGGATGCAACTTCCTACGCTGGGGATATTGTTCCCTCCGAGTCCGAAGAGGATGCGACCCCACCAAATTTCGCGGATGACTATTCACTGCAAAAGTCTGAGGCAAAAAATACGATGTCCACCGTTACATCAATTTTTTTCCATGTGAGAACAACATACTTGGCAGGGGACGATCACGAGGGCCCCAATGATCGACAATGCCTCAAAACCCTCGTGGCCATAAAGTAGACAATGAGTGCGTCGATGCAAGCCTTGACATAGACAATTATGGAAATCAAGTCAAATATGGCCCCACAACCAGCAAGAGCCTCTGGCCAAGCAAGCCTGGACCCTGGGACAAATGGGGATTCAAATGCGACCGCTTTACCCGTTGGCGGTAACCATCCCCTACCCGGATCGTCTGCTCCTTCCGCAGTCAATAAAGCTCGGGAAGTAATGCGGGAGGTATGAGAACTCCGGGCCCGCCTAGACTCTATGGGCAATCTGGACTCTCTGTGCGAGCTTGGGATCCGACAACCGTATCCCCTCGAGTGGAAAGACATAATGTATCAGCCCAAGTACAAGACCTTCAACTTGACTCTATTTGATGGGAAGATATCTCTCCGTTAATTCATGAGTTACTTCGAGATGGCAGCAGGGCATCTGCCTCACAACGATGCCCTCTTAACTAAGTTCTTGTCGGGACATTGTCTAGAATAGCCTTCGATTAGTTCTGCAATCTCCAGGACAACTGTATTTCGTCGTTCAATGACCTCAAAGGCCTTTTTCTTGCTCGGTTCTACGACGAAGAAAATTACATGACGATGTCCTCTTTAATAGACATTACACAAAGGGAGAAAGAGTCGGTACGGGAATACATCAAACGGTACATGCAAGCGGCGCTGAAGTTACCCCCTGGCAACCCTAAGTCTACGTTAATAGACACCTGTCAGAGGATATGATGTTCATATCAACTACATATACTGAATTCTGGAGAAATAATCATCCACCAATACTCCACCAATCCATCTCAATAATATCTTGGGGACAAAATCTGGATCCAAGTAAGGGGACATAGCAAGGTATAAGAAATAACGTATTAGAAGTAAAATAGTAATATAATATATAGTACACAGGGGTAAGCTACTGTAACCATCTATGTAATATGCATATGAGAGCATTACTCGTACTCTAGGCTATAAATCATGGAAGAACTCAATAAACACTTCCGTAAACTGTGCAACCACTAAAGGCTCTGTGTCGTGTGTAAACCCCCTCACCCAAAATAAATATTTTGTGTATATTTTATATTATTATAGATATTGAATTTCTTTAGAGTATTCTGTTATTTAATTAGCAAATGAATTTCTTGATATATTTACTTATATAAATATTTATTTAGAATCATTTTTAGGTTATTTTAGATTTTTGAAATTAATTAGGATTTATTTGGATATATATAGTCTTAATATTAGATAGATGCTAATTTAGTGTTAATAGATATTAATAAGATTTTATAAATTATTTGTATTATATTTAATTATATTCAAGATTATAAATTATTGAGATAGATTCAAACTCTACTTTAAATTAATTCAAATCCTGAACCTACTAGGAAAGCAACTTAATGTATATCATATCCTTATTTAAATTCATCATAATCCTATCCAAATTAACCAATCCTAGTTGTATTTAATTAATTAGTCTCCACCATTATAAATACCTCATCCTTCATATTTTTTCCCCAAATTCCTCTCTTTTTTGTCCAAAATCAGTCAAAATTTGTCATAAATTCAGTCTCATTTTCTACTAGTTATGACGAATTAAAAAGACGATATCTGCTAGCTCCGGACTCCAAACGCGCTCCAGTTTTTTTTGTTAGAACGATAATGAGGTTAGGTTTCTTATTATATAAATTGTTTTTCTAAATTATGAGTATTAAATTCAGTAAAATTCGTAGAGCACAGCATGTCCGAAAATAGACGTGTTTCGATGTTTTCGCGATTCCGGGAGAATTAGGAATCAGAATCACGAACCGTTTAAAGTTTCGGAAAGCTAATGTCGAGATCATCGACATATATTTTTCCTAGAATTTATTTCCAAGTATTTATATACTGTTAATTCTGTAGAACTTCTAGGTTAGAATTTAACCATCGGTGCACAATACAAAATTTGTATGTGCCATAATTCCCAAACGAATTTGAATTCGGACGAGCTGTAAATTCCAGCATATTTTTGACGCTGAAATCTACAGGAAATCATGCATGAAAGTTGAGTTTGTGTGGGTTGACTTTTTGGTCAACAGATCGCCTCGATTTGCGTGCCATGAGTCTCGAGTTGATAAAATTCAGTTTCTTTAGGCAAAATTTAGGAATTAACATAAAAATCAGAATAATAAGATTAAAATAGGATTTTAGAGTAATTAGTCCAGAATTAAATAAATTAAAATAAATTAAAATAAATTATCTTTTGACGTGATAAATTTGTAATACATAGGCTATTTGGACTGTGACTTGGACTCTGATTCATACCAGCAGCAGGACCCCAGGCAAGATACCTTGCCAAATTATTTACAGTACTTTGCATGCTATTTATATTTTTGTTTATTCATTGCATGTGTAGTTCGTTCAGTCATTACTATATATATTAGATATGTTGACACACACTTGACACCTAGTATCATGAGAGGACAATCATTAGGCGTATGGGCTTTTAACCACTCTGGTAAACCGTAGTATATAGTTCGCACTACGGGCGTGTGTCGCGCTGGTCGCTACCCCCACGGTATGTCGATTTCTGGAGTCTCGCTGGTCGCTACCCCCGCGGTATGTCGATTTCTGATGTCCATTTACGTGTCTATGAGTTGTGAGGTAGATCGAGTAGCCTACCCTTGCCCATACGTCGAAAAGTTATTCTCATTTGCATTCATATAGATTGTCATATACAGCGTACTTATCTATTTTCAAACCATATGCATGTTTACTGTATTCAAATTGGCTCGTATTTTCTGTATCTTGTTACGTCCCTCTGAGGACCTGGTCCGCTGCCAGGTGTATCTTTTCTTGAGTATTTGTAGGAGCGCAGATTTGGATGGTTACATGTGATCCGAGGATGTCTTCTCTTCGAGCTGTGATGGATAGCTGGTATTCTTATATTGTGTTATGGTGTTGTACTCATATTGTATTTGCTCTTATATTTGAGTTGGTAGTGGATTTGTTTCCATCCAACTATCATCCTTAGATACTTCTTATTGAGATCTAGTTTCATAGATACTGGTTATTTATTTCTATATGATTTTGGTGGATGAGATTTAGATTTTACCCTGTGACTTGTATTATATTTTATACCACTTGTGGATTTTATATTCATATTACAGCGTACGTATGGAATTGGTTTCCATATATTGGAGTTGCCATATCCATGCGGTTGGCATGCTTACGTGTCCTAGTCCTACGTATTTTTGGGACTGGGGCGTGATATGCATATGAGAGCATTACTCGTACTCTAGGCTATAAATCATGGAAGAACTCAATAAATACTTCCGTAAACTGTGCAACCACTAAAGGCTCTGTGTCGTGGAACCTAAAGCAAACTGTGCCAAACACTAAAGGTTCTGTATCATAGAACCTAAAGCAAACTGTGCCAAACACCACAGCTCTACTACAAAGACTAAGGCAAACTATGCAAAATCATCCTATAGCACGGTGTATACTCTCCCCTCCCATGTAACCTCACGTATCATGTCATAGTATACGAGATCAAGAACTCTAACTATCACCATGAGTCATAGTAATATATATATATATATATATATATATATATATATATATATATATATATATATATATATATATATATATATATATATATATATATATATATATATATATATCACGAGTCCTAGAATTATGTACAGAATTCAATCACCATGAATGTATCAAGATGGATCCCGTCACATGAAATCGTGTCAAGTGTCCTACGGTATGACATGGAAGGATACAAGCACGTATCATAGGTTCGAGGTATCGACTCTCTAACTACGATACTCGACTCTGTTGACGGACGTCGACACCCGAATCTAGTTCGGACGCTAAGTATCGTGTATCGGCCCTTGGGTAACCAGAAACATCAGCAATATCAAGTAACAGTACTAACTATATGAGATAAATAATATAGAAAACTATGATACATCATGGCAAGGTACACTTGCCTGTTGATTGTTGCTGCAGTATCGCCTGACCGATGTCCTCGAATGGAAGTATAGCGGATCCAAATTGCCCTATTGATAAAATTCTAATCAATACCAATACAAACTAATCTACTCAATATCAAAATGAAGGATAGTCGCTCAACATCATCCAATACTTTGATGTTCATGCCAACCCTCCAATATTCGCATGGCATTGGACAACATGACAATATACACGTGCCACGCTACTCTCTAATACATTGTGAGGGTCTCGTCCATCGATATTCTATGTGTTTATATAGGCATTTATATGTGTTTAAGTATGTGTAGTCCAATACGTACGTAGGTATGTCACAATGTTGCAAAACTCTCAACAATGCTAATCTAACTATCAAACATGTGAGTAGCCTCTCTAACTCACATCTCAAAGTCATATTAAGCTGAATTAAATAGGTTTAATATGCTAGAATTATTTATAAATAACTAAAAATATCTAAAACAATATCAATGCATGCAAAAAAAGTCTCATTGTGCTCCGACTAGACATTCTAGCAACTTGACAAATAGTTTGTACATGCAAACTTCCATACTTGCATCAAAAATCCAATTTAATATAAAAATATTATATTTAATAATCTGAAATATTTATATAAATTCTGGAATTTATTTATATACACAAAATATCAAAACAAAGTTCTACCTTTAAGATAACTATTCGTACGGTGTGACTAGAGTTGTAACCTATTAAAAGTATAGTTTGGATCAACGATTTTGGGTGCTACAAGACATGGAGATAGGTTTCTAAATTTCTAAAAAACCACATATATATTCCACATAATTTTGGGCACAATAAATAGATCAAAACTCGCGGGGAATAGAACACGTACCAACGCGATTACGGTAGGGACCTTCTTCGCAATTTCGGACTTTCGGAGTATCAAAAGACCTCCAAACTTCACGAAACTCAACAGGATTCTAGGGGGCTTCAAGTAGAGGGGAAATATATGATTTTAAGGGGTGTTTACTATTTTTTACATTAGCAGCAACAGCAGCATGGCTGTTCGGGTTTTGTGGGGGCCGAATACGTGTAGTAGGCCTATAAGGGTGCTGTGGAGAAGTGGAAATGAGGGGGAAAGGAAGGAGAAGGGGGAGGAGATAATGTAGAAGGAAGGGGTCGGATGGAAAGGGGCTGTGTACATGAGGAGAGAATGGGGGGCCGAACCTCAAAGATAGGTAGGGTTTCTTATATGTGTAGGTGTTTGGTTCTATGGTGTAGATTTAAAGTTGATTTAAATCTATGGAGATGATTATTTGAGAGCCTAATATAGCATGTAATGTATCTCTAATCAATGGGGATAATTTTATAAATATTTATTTGGGTTTAAATGAGGTACAAAAGATAAATCCAAAGATATAAAATTAGGCACATGGATATAATTATCATGGACATAGTAGGTCCAGTTAGGCTCATGGATATAAAATTAGTTGGAAGAAAATGGTTGGTGTTGCGTATTAAAATTGTACACAACGACAAGAAGGTAATTAATTATCATTTTTTTGTAATTGTGTCGCTAAAGTTGTACGACCAAAATGAATCATGGGAATGTGAATTTATGAGTGAAAATCATATCATTAGCCTAATTTGGCTTCTCTAAGTCTAGCATACAAAGTTGGTTGGAAGAAAAAAGCTAGTGTTGTATTCAAGATCTTAAGACTACGGTGAAAGGTTTCTAAAGTTAAAAAAAAATCTAATAATTATATTAATTAAATAAATAATTATTTTAATATAAAAATAAATCAAAAATACTAAAATAACCCTATATGAAAATCAGGTTAACAATATACCCACCTTAAAAGAATTTTGTCCTCGAAATTTAAGATCTTCATTAATATATTTTTTTATCAAATTTCAAACTCAACAAACAATATAATCATGGGGTCAGATCCTTTGTTGTGATTTCACAAATCTTCAAAAATTAACTTTATTCTCAATACTTAAATTTTATAATTTAAAATAATTAAATCTTCGAAATTTAACCACTTCAAGATTTAACTCCTCAAATTAAAATTAAATTAAATTCTCACTTTTAAAATTATCGTTATTCTTTTCGAGCCAATTTTTTTAAAATCCTCAAAATTAAATCCATAAGATCCCACGTCCTAACATTCTTAAAACTTGAATTTAATTCTAGCCTTCAAATATATATTTTAGATCCACATCTTGTAGTCCAAGAACTATAATGTTAATCTTCTTAAATTCCTCAAAATTTTAAATTAATAACACAATACTCAAAATTTTAAAAATTCAATCCTCAAAATTCTATTCTCCAAATTTAAATTCCAAAAAAACTCTACTTTATTTAGACATTTCAAATTTAAAGAAAATCAAATCTAGTATATCATGACCTTCCCAAAAAGTTTAATTTTTTACTATTATCATATAATATCTTTAAATTCCATCATCAAAGTCATCAAATTTAAAAAATTTAACTTCCATTCTCAATATAGTCTTCTCCTAAATTCGTTAAGTTATTAAATTTTTTTTAATCCATAATACCATAACTTAAATTATTTTACCCTCTGTAATATCATTAAACCTAGCAAGAATAAGGCTACCCAAGAAAATAATTCATATATGACATATCTAATCCTAATCAAGCTCTTAAAAGCAAATCAAATCCTCAAAATTTATATTCTTCAATACAATATATCTTTATCTCCTCAAAATCTTAAAATTTTAATTTAATTCCATCTATTCTTAAATTTTGAATCCAAGCACGGACTTTAAAATAATCTCATCTAAAATTTGAATTCTAATAATTGTCCATCAAACTTACTCCTACATTTTTTTTCCAATTACTAAGACGATAATAATTAACCTTATAAAATCATCAAATTTGGATTCACCACTATCATATCCCAAAATCCTCCAATTTTAAAGTCTAAGTTCAGTCTTATCATGATCTCCTCATTCTCCTTAAAATTCTTAAATTTAATTAACATAATAACCCATTTCTCTTTATTTGTAACTAACCATAATCTTGGAGGAATGCTAGCCATCCTCAATCCAACCCGTCTATCTTCCATTTAACCTCAAAATCTAATTATTTGAATTCAATCTTCCAAAAATTTTAATTCTAAAATTCAAATATACTTAAATTTCTCTAGTATTAATAAATTGATTATCATCAACAAATTCAACATTATTATAGCCCGATATTTATTCAAAAAAAAAAATTCCTTTTCAAATTCTCGTCCTCAAAATTTGAATTTGAAACTATTTTCTCAATCTTATTCCTTTAATTTTTTTCCACACATTACTCAAACAATCAAACACATACTAAATCTTCAAATGAAGTTTCACCAATACTCCTCCTCATCCTTTCCTAAAATTCTTAAATTTAGATTCAAAGTCAAATCTTTAATTTTTTGTGACTAATTTTTTTTGTCAGTAATGCCTCACCAAATTCTCAAATCTTCATCTTAATGATATTTATCCTCAAAATTTAAACTCCATAAAAAATAAAATGTTTCAAGCTACTTCAAATCTAAATTTAAATCTGTTATCAAAAGCTTCTTAAAATTTAAACACAAATTCAATCATATCATGATAAAAAAAAACTTATGATTTAATAAAATCATCAATGCTGCCATATTAGGTTCCCAGCTCTTTATTTAAATTGATGTTTAACCTCAAAATCTAACATCCACAAAATCTAAATTCATCAAATATTTTAAATTTAAATTTAAATCTATTATATCATAATGGCCCTAATCCTGAAAACCGTATTTCTCTATTATTTTATTTGTTTATAGTAGTTATAAGCTAAATAGAGAGAATAGATTTTATTTACATCTTTTGAGATGTTGTACATTATATTTTTCCTAATTTATTCCATGTAGGAAACCCTTTGGACAGATTTAGCTCAACCGTATGCACCAATATATAATTCTTAGAAGTTCCTATGAATAGATATGTGTATATATATATATATATACAATTCCTATTGGTGTTAACCCAAAACCGAACCCGCGTATACTACTTCCCTGCGTAAAATCCGCAATAGCAGCAACAACCGCGTAAACTTTCCTCTCAACCGCGCATAATATCAACAGTAGCAGTAGCAAACCAACTTTGCTATTTCCTTCCCTACGCGTAAAGCAATTCCGAGCGTAAACTCTTTCCACCGCTTCTTATTTCATCTGTGCGTAAAGAACACCACCCGTCAAATTCCTCTCTCTACGCGTAATACAAACCCAAGCGTAAACTCCACCACCGCCTAAATTCTGCTCCGCACGTAAAATAAACCTCCACTGATCCGCGCCTAAAACAGAACTCCACCGCTTAATTCTCTCCTCCGCTCGTGTAGGAAAAAATATCAGCAGCAGAAGCAAAACTCAACTTTGCTTTGCTTTGCTGACCTACACGTGTAAGCTTCTTATTTCACCACTCCTTAACACTATTACTAAATAACCCTCAACCGAAACCAAAACCAATAAAAAGAAAAGAAACAACAGCGGCAGTAGTTTTAGATTCTTAACCACTAAGTTTTCTCCACCGTCTCTTATTCTCTATATATATTCATACAATGCATCCAAGCCATAAAACCTCACTTCTTCATCTAAAAACACTGTTGGACGTGCACTACCCAGAACTTTTGCTCGGCAAGTATACCTTGCCATTATACTGATTATTTATATTCCAACAGAAGCATGCATATTTATTTCTGCTTATATAGATGTTTATTTATGTAGATTTTGGACCTGTTTTATTAGACCACCCCAGTATCATGTAGCATTAGTAGGTTCATTGGCCGTGACACAGTTGTTACACTAGTTGTGAGTCTCATATAGATTCTGGACTATGTACCGGGTTGGCCTCCTGTACGTATGAGCCGTGCGTTAGGAATAACTGTTGATAGAAACTTTGTATGCTAGAAGACTCTGCAGTTATTATAGATCTATAGACATAGTCTATTATAGTACGGTGGTCCAATCCTTGTCCTTGTTTGGTTATAGGATTGGGCTAGGGCACTAAGGATAGGCTATGAACCAGACCATGACATGGATATAGCATGATTAGAGCTATGGGCGGGGAGGACTACTAGTAGGCGTATGGGACACCCCATTTCCTCTATGCAGATTCCACACTCGACGATTATTGTATACTCGCGCCCTTATACTGGGGGCATATGTGGCATATACTAGCCAGTTGTCACGATTGGTGAATTACGTCAGCATATGTCTAGCCTACACTTTCCATACGCCCAAAGTTGCCTCAAGTTGTATTTCACCTAGACGGTTAGGTAACCCACTGGATGTTTATTTTTCAGTACTTACTGGCATGTTATTATGTATCTTGTTACGTCCCTCTAATGACCTGGTCCCTTTCCAGATATGGACGAGCATGAGTATCTACAGGAGTACGAACCTGGACCCGACTCTACACACCAGACTGATACCCTCAGAGTAGCTGTAATTATTTTTACTGGTTTAGAGATTTTGTTCTACTTCAGTATAGTTGTTTATAGTGGATTTGTTTCCACCGGACTATCTGACTTGATACTTATCCCTGATATTTAGTTATATTCCAGCTCTTTATTCCTACTTATTATTTGTGCTGTGGATGAGATATAGATTATGTATGACTTGTTGTGACAGTATATTACCACTGATGGATTGCATATTCATATACAGCGTACGTGTGTATATGATTTCCATATATTGGAGTTCGTATACATACGGCTGGGCGTGTTACGTATTCCTAGTCCTACGTATTTTTGGACTGGGGCGTGACATATTTTTAGTGGTGGCCCATGCAGGTCGAGAATATATTGTCTTGGTTACGTAACTGTACCAAACAAGCCTGCGTATAGGAATAGAGTATAAAGATCTCATACACAGTTGACTAAAACCTCATTCTTTCTTAAAGTTTTACGCCAAGAAACCCTTTACCCTGTGACCAGACCCATTACCCTTGAATAGCGTACAAGCCAAATGACTGACTTGTTGGCATAAAAGGCCAAACTATACAGAAGATTGTTTACTTTATGCTGCGGATATAACAACTGCTAAAACTACGTTTCCTTAGTATTCTTAAATCTCTAGGACAAGTCATGCAAGCCACGTAGGTAAACTATCCCAGTATAAAACTTGATAACAGATAACCAGCGTAGAGCAGCTGATTAGGCGTAAAATATAAGGATATGATGTGAGCGTATTTGTCACAACCTTAGTTTTCCTAGTCATGACTAGTTAGAACTGAATCTCTTGCATTAAATGCAGAGATATGCCTCGTGCCCTGTGCAGAAATAGCTTTTGACGTGGCGTCTGATTTTTGTCTCACCTTGAGCGTAAAAAAAAAAGCCTCAACTTTTCTCCTCTTAAATGCGTAAAACGACTTATATTAAATATGTCACTAAACGACAACCTGGGTCTCTGTGCAAAATCATCATCACAGCCGTCCTCTCGATTATCGTGGAAGTGCTTTTGTCAGATGTCAGGTTCACTGATTTGACTGACCAACTCATGATGAGTTCCTCGTACGAACCTTACGTTAGATTTTTACACACAGATTTTTTTTCAACTTTTACGCGCAGACCTTTCACATGAGCCTTACGCAGAAAGTGTAGCAAGACTTTATGCGCAGAATTTACGCTCGCAGAACTTTTACACAGGCAGATTTTACACAGCATATCTTTACACAGCCGATCTTTTACGCACCAACTTTATGCACGGAACCCCTTTACGCAGACTTTTTTTCCCAGACAGTTTGAAGCTCATTTTTTCGCTGACTTCTTTGAATCTCTGTTTTACACAGATAACCCTAAAATCTTACCTTACGCTTCTCTGCTTTACGCGGAAATTTCTGATACCATGTTTTACGCCGACAATTTTACATCTCTGTTTGAATCCTGTACTTTTTCTAAACGTAGAGTACATCACCTACAGAGAGATGGATATGTAGAAGGGGTATACTATTGTCGATGGTGACACAACTCCTGGAGTCAATGGTCAGACTCAAGGAGAGACCTCAACGAATCTTAGACTTTCAGGACCAGATGGACAGATTCACAATACAGTTCCATCTGACCTTCCTGTTCAACCTAATGGGAACCTTCCAGTATCATCGACACCGCAGGATGGTCAGGCTCAATTGTTCCAACTCTTCCAGATGATAATGAAGGAACAGTAACAACAGGCCGCCACACTAGTGTAGAAGCATAAAAAATATGCTGGATAGCTATACGCAGTATGATTGATGCAGGGCAGCATAAACAGAGGACCTCAAAGCCATCAACGTGCAAC
Organism: Iris macrosiphon; assembly: GCA_036927795.1. NCBI lineage: Eukaryota > Viridiplantae > Streptophyta > Magnoliopsida > Asparagales > Iridaceae > Iris > Iris macrosiphon. The sequence goes on along the minus strand of JAYESA010000409.1, from coordinate 102,401 downwards.
AGAGCTTTTCTGCTGAGCACAGCGTAAAGTATAAACTCAAGGACCATCTAATGCAGTATGTCCAGGCTGCTTCAGCGTAAAAAGGGTGCTACATCACCTTTATGGCGTATAACTCATTCGCTTTCAATGCAGCATTGAAGTGTACGAGGAACGCTTCGTATTCTTCGAAATGAACCTGTCAGATCATGCAAAGAACCTGACGTCTGGACTCCTGACAAAGAGTACTGCATAACTACCCAGGCGACGGCTATAATGATGGCGCGGCACTGCAACCCAAGCTGTCATTTACTGCTATTTCCTTGGCGTAAACCGCTTTTACGCATACAAAGGAATACATTGCCTAGTTTTACACAGGCAGATGTGAGCTGTTTACGCTCCACAGAAGACAAATATCCTGCCACGTCAAAAGCTGCTCTTCGTACAGGGCTCGAGGCACGTCTCTGCATTTAATGCGCAGAAAGGGTGGCAGACCTTCAAAACACGCCTCTGCATTTAATGCACAGGATAATGGCGGATCTCTGCATTTAATGTAGGAGATTTGATTAAATGTTACCGAACCATCGTTTAGTGATATCCCCTTTGCGTAAACTGCTTTTACGCATACAAGGGAATACGCTGCCTAGTTTTACACAGGCAGACGTGAGCTTCTTACGCTCCCCAGAAGACAAACAGACTGCCATGTCAGCAATTACTCTTCGTACAAGATTCGAGGCACGTATCTGTATTTAATGCGCAGAATGATGGCAAATCTTCAAGACACGCCTCTGCATTTAATACGCAGGATTGGGGCAGATATCTGCATTTAATGCAAGAGATTTGATTATATCTCTAAAAATCGTAATTTCGGCTAAGACGTCCACATCATCACCTTGGCACATTACGCCAACTCAGGCCACAGTCAGAGGAGGAGGATTAGCTATCTTCTGCGCCCACTCGGCTTCTACGCCTACTCAGCTTCTACGCCCACCCGGCTTCTACGCCTACTTAGCTTCTACGCCATAGTGACAGTTATTGGCTTCTATGCCAACCTCTTCTACACAAAGGATAACTACCTACGTGGCTTCTACGCCGTGATCTTCGCAGTAGTTATACGCGTTGTCCCTTAGTTGGACACGCGTCACACGCTCATTCAAAAGGTTATCTATACGCGGGCAATGGTTATTGTAACCATCGTGTAAAAGGGTGCTGTACTTTCCACTACTCGATTTCTACGTCGACTGAGTGGTCACTGTCACTAAAACTCTATAAATAGAGACCTCTATCAATAGAGGTCAAAGGTCAAAAAGGTGGAGATTAAGGTCACAGATTTAAGGTCGAGAAAATAGAGTATCAGATCGAGGAGAAAAAATGGTCGAGAGAGAGAAGAATCCAGAGCTCAGGCAAAGAGTAGCGATCGACGACTTTGGCATCGAGCATCCACTCTCTTTAGCAACCTTCGAAGCTGCTTACTGTCTTCTACGACACTTCTTCATCATCGTGTGGTCCAAGGGACAAAGTGATCGACTGCAGATTAGACTCCTATAGCAATATTTACCCAGATTAAAAAATTGTACTCGACATCCTCGTATAGGATTAATTGTACTGCTTTTTTGTAAACATAAAGAGCGGGTTTTCGTATAAAGCCTCGTTTCCATATCTTTCATTTATTTTATGTTCGGCTCATCGAAATCCAATTCTGGAAGTTCCGTTGGGTTCGTATCATCGTTCCTGACCTGTTGACACTAAGTTTGGTGAATTTGGAGACCTTTGACCTGGACACGTTTTTCGGTGCAAAGCGGGCCCACCGGTGGACCCTGTTTTGGCCTAAAATTACCGTTTTTGCCCTTGTCTCCAAATTGGACCCAAGGAATGGCGTTTCTAGCTGATTGATATTTTCTGGATCTGATGGTGATATTTATTTCAGCAACCGGAGTACCGCCTGCAATTCCTACTAAAGTCAGAATTGCAAACAGAGCCGGAACCACAGGCAAGTGTACCTTGCCAAACCCTGCGGCTTGCTAATTATTTTTTGGACTTAATTATGCATTAGTGGGCAAGTAAAGCTTGCCAAATCTCAGTAATTCTTGACATAGTATTTTACTTGATTTCTTGTGGAATTAATTGTAAACTTGTTTTAACCGCTTAACCTAGGAAACGGGTGACGTGCTTAGTGTCCGATCATAGTCGGGTGCCAACTCCGTACGCGGAGTTGTGTAACGTCACATAGACATGGATATCGAGACCCGATAATTCTTGTACTTGTCTTATCAAGTACACCAGAACCCAGGACACTTGACACTATTTCATGAGACAGAGTCTTCCGGAGATATTCAAGGTGATTCTGTATAGGATGCATGTTATATGACATAGACTTTACATTCTTAGACATTTGATTCATAGCTATCAGACTTGCTGTATTAGTTATAATCGTGCGTGACGTGGACATGAGGCATCGTGGACATGAGACGTGGGATTACATTGGGTGGGGAGAGACACACAGACTACAGGCTGATATTATATATATAAACAGTATATTTCAGAGTATAATTCATAGTTATTGCCGCTACCGGCTCCCCGACACAGAGCTTGTAGTGGCTTCAGCCTGAGTTCTAGTGCTGCTCTCGTATTGCATATCACTTAGCTGGTTATATAGTTTACCCTGTTGTTTCATTTATCGCTGCACTCTATATATTTTGGCTTGTATTTTCTGTACCTTGTTATGTCCCCTGAGGACCTGGAATGGATGATGTCCCCAGGTACAGCTGAAGAAAACTACCCAGAGGTGTACAGAACCGGAGCACTTCTCGAAACAGAACCAGGAACCGAAGACGAGATAGTGGCCGAAGATTTCTCCTTAGCACCGGCTTCATCTACTCAGTATTTCCATTTTTCCAGCATTTTATTTCCTGTCTTTTCCTTAAATGTAACTGAATAATTCTCGGATTTGTTTCTCGAGACACTTATTTGATATTGCTTATTTATTTCTATTACATTATTTCTGGCAATTAATCTGTGTTTATTCTGTGGATGAGATTAGAAATACCTGAGACTTGTAACATAGTACTGCTAGACTACAGCTTAAGCATGCCCTGATGGATCCATTAAATTGGGTTGTCCATCAGTGCATGCTGTTGGCCATTGCTCACGTGCTAAGTCCCTCGACATTTTGGGACTGGGGCGTGACATCAGGCCAGCTTGTATATGGCACACCATGGCAGGGAGCAAGCCTAGTCTTGCCCCAAACACCAGACGCACTGCAAGCCATAGTATGTTGCGGTGAATGCGGTCCGCAGATGCGATGCCCGGTACCACCAGTCGGCGTAGCCATATGGAGAGAAAGCCGGCCAGTTGAGCTTCCTTGGACAGAGGCTTGCGGCAATGCCTCAAATAGCTGTAAGCCTTAGTGCCTGCGGGATATTTTCCTATCCCTTCATCGAGAATCTGGTCCGGAGCCCCAGCATCCTCCATAAGATCATCGACTACCTAAGCAGTAAGCACGCTCAGAAGATTCAAAGGCTGATCCTTGCTATCCAAGACCTTCTCCGGCTTAGCATTTCTGGCCCGGTGAAAGAAGAGGTAGGACGTCCATTTATTGATGTGAGCCAAATCTGAAGGCTCACCATAAAAGGCGGTACAAGCAAGGTAGTGGCACATCAGCTCCTGGTACACTGCCACTACCCGAGGGTCAGAATCCCCCAACTCCCGGTTCGTAGGAACATACTCTTCATATGGAGTATCCCCCATCGGCAGTCTCGAGATCTCTGCCATCTCGTGAAGGGCCAATCCCAACTCCCCCAGTGGAGTGGCAAAAGTCCCGGTGAGCGAGATATATCGCTCCATCAGTGCCAGAAACAGGTTAGGGTTGAGAGGTAACCCAACACTGGTGGCACTCACAGCTGCATACAGACCAATACCCTCCAGCTCGGTCTAAAAATGCTTCAGGGCCCATTCAGCTAAGCGAGCCCACCGAAGATTTGTTGGGGTGACCCACCCACTGCACCGAGGGTTCACCTTGGGGTATACTCCCCCGTGCCCCATAAAATTATTGCAGAAAGTCGGTAATTGGACCGGCTGGATCACTAAACTGTCTTCACTCGGGACACTGCCCGGGTACAGTCCCCTGAACGGCATCACAGAGCCGGAAGGGCGGCTGACAAACGACCCCTGGTCAGTTCCTTTCTGATGAAAGATCTTTCCCGGCCTGCCGTGAAGATCGGGAGTCAGCATCAACGACATCCTCCTGGAATGTGTAGCATGGAAGAATGCCGAGATGGGATAGTGTCTCAGCATCTTGGCAGATACAAGACCAAGCTCCCGGCAGGGAAAACCCAGAGTTCTTTCTTGGGCTTCATCTGGGACTGCTTGTCAATCATGTCCCCGAAGAGGAAAGCCGGCTTTATGTATTGGTCCCCGTCTATGTACGTCAGGGGCTCTCCATTGATCATGTTCAGCAGCGTTTGCTCGCCCTGAGCCGATATCAAAATTTCCCTTCCTTCGGGATACTGGGGCCCGGAGATAGGAAATGTCACGTGCGACAGATCCTCCAGATAGTTGGAGTGCAGCATCCCGGTAGCAGAACCCATCACATCGGCTAGCGGAGACACATACAAGTTAACTGCAAGAGTGCAAGAAAAACACATCAGTTCCTAAACTAGACATTACAGATCTTGCAGCATACGCAAAAAATCAACAGTCTGTGCTTTACGCCAAGACTGTAAAAACTTGATCATTACGCTGGAATCCATTTCCTAAGATGTAAAATTTAAGACTGGCAGTATACGCAAAGTTTCGACAGTCTGTGTTTTACGCCAGACTGCCAAAGTTTGAGTTATTACGCCGGAAGCGTAACACTCAAATTTATAGTATACGCCAACTTTCGACAGTCAAAGCTTTTACGCCTGACTGCGAAAATATGGAGTTTTTACGCTGACATATTAGAAATGTGGGCGTAAAAGATGAAACGTCTCTGTGCATCATCTTCCTCAAAGAGGCTATCAGCACAGAAGACGACCTAGAGTATTCATGTACAACGTGTGCGAAGGATTTTCAGTCATTCTTTTTTGTCCCAAAAGCTCTACCTCTAAGGCCGGGTGCACTGCTCGTCGACGGGATACTTCGCTTAGAATGAAGTTCGCCTTGCCCGACCGAAGATGCTCTCGCTTGAGCAGAAGAATGAGAAGAAGAATCAACATTCTTTCCCTTAGAGGGGAGTTGTTTCGGGGCCATTACTGAAAACTTTGAAGGCTCGGAGAGGAAACGAAGAAGAACTCGAAAAGTCGAAGGCTTTCTTTCGCAGAGGACGGATGGAAAGTTTTCTCTCAAAAGCTTGGGATATATATAGAGTTCGGATGGACTCCTCAAATCCCGAACCAAATCTCACATTTAATATTCGGTTATGATTGGGTACTACGTCAGCCTATTACTCAGAGAAGGCGGACAGTCAGCGAATTCGAAAAGTTTTCGTGCAAAACAGATTCATAGTTTTTATGCTAAGGAGCTTTCTATGCTCGACAGCTACAGATCTACGGTTTTACGCTCACAGGCTATAAGTCTATGGTTTTACGCCTGGATGATTTTATGCTCGGTAGCTTTTACGCTCGAGAGGCTATAAACCTACGACTTCACGCTCAGCAGCTACAAATCTATGATTTCACGCTTGGTGGCTTTTACGCTCAGAGGCAACAGATCCACAGTTTCACGCTCGGAAGATTTCCTTTTCAGAAGCTACAAATCTATAGTTTCTACGCCCGGATGCTCTCATGCTCAGTAGCTTTTATGCTCGAGAGGCTACGAACTTATGATTTTACGCTATGACTTTCCGCACATCTGAAAGATACGCAGGCCAGAGTACGCGTACATCTGAACGATTCTCAAGGCGGTCAATTGCAAGAGTTCACACAGAAGATACTCCTTCTTGACCTCAAAATATTCCAAGTACCCGAAGCATACAGAGTTCAACATTGAAAATTACTCTTCTCCATGGGTCGATTGGAGGTTCATCCAGAATCCAGTCTGAATATTTCATCTACAATACAAGATGGCGACTCAGTTTTTGACAACCATTTCTTGCCCTGTTCCAAGGGATTTTTGAGAAAACATTCCTGAAGATGATGTCTCTGTTTATCATAAACGAAAGTTCAGAATTCTACACGGTTCCTCATTCCTAACAGCAGGATAGTTCGAATACTTGACTGCTAAGCGGCTTTCTGCGCATCCTTAAGTTATGCGTAAAAGACAGGACAGAACCTAGCACTCTTTCTAACAGAGTCGGCATAAAATTACCAGACGTGTCGAAGCTACACATATTTAGACTTCACAGCAAAAATATATGGCAAGATGATCATATGCACAAAAGAAGACAATTTTATTAAAACATGATTACATATGAGGGAAATCCAGTCTACAAGGGTCTTTTCTTCATTTTCATGATTACATATGAAGGAAATCCTATCTACAAAGGACTTCCTCATCGTCGTCTGAAGATCTCGCCCAGAATCTGTTCTGCCAGGTTCTCGCATGGGCGGAATTCTTCATCTATCTTCTCCAGCAGTCAGTCGGTTCCCGCAAACTGACTGACATGAAATGATCAACGGCGGGAGGATACAAAAATGGGCCTAGACCCATCCTCTAATACAGGAAAACAGGGTCAATCTGCTTTTCTGCGTCCAGCACCATGACAGATTGAGTTGAGGTATTTCACCCAACTCAATACTCGAGGATAGAGCTAGTTTCTGCTCTGGTCCATGAAAGTATCAGGAGAAGATATAGCTTACAAGCTGTGTGGTCAAATACGACCCTTCCTCTCTCCGAAAGAACCGCCATACAAAATTGCTGATTATCCCGAGCAAAGGAGGCTATGATATCCTTCCATGATCCATCATTGCAGAGGACATTTGCTCGAAGACGCCGTCTTTTTCGGCTCCTTACATGCTGAAAGAATATGGTCTTCTTCTTCCTCAAGTCGACCCGACAAACTCCGGCGATCATCTCTGTGTGGTGAAAGAAATGTGGGAAGAACAGGTTAACTCCTCAGCCTTTTTATAGGCGAAAGAGATCACACCGATTTCCAATAACTCCGCCATAAAGTCAGCCTTGAGAGAACGTGTCAGACTTGACCGTTTCAGGCTCCATTCAAAGCGTTTCAAATCACGAGGAACCCTTCATGCTTCATTCAAAGCGTTTTAAATTACGAAGAATTTAAAAGCTTTGAAGGGGGTCTTGTAGAAGCATAAAAAATACGCTAGATAGCTATACGCAGTATGATTGATATAGGGCAGCGTAAACAGAGGACCTCAGAGCCATCAACGTGCAACAGAGATTTTTTGCTGAGCACAGCGTAAAGTATAAACTCAAGGACCATCCGCGTAATGCAGAATGTCCAGGCTGCTTCAGCGTAAAAAGGGTGATACATCACCTTTATGGCGTAGAACTCATCCGCTTTCAATACAGCATTGAAGTATACGAGGAACGCTTCGTATTCTTCAAAATAAACCTGTCAGATCATGCAATGAACCTGACGTATGAACTCCTGACAAAGAGTACTGCACGACTACCTAGACGACGGCTATAATGATGGTGCGGCACTGCAACCCAGGCTGTCATTTACTGCCATTTCCTTGGCGTAAACCGCTTTTACGCATACAAAGGAATATACTGCCTAGTTTTACACAGGCAGATGTGAGCTGTTTATGCTCCACAGAAGACAAACAGCCTGTCATGTCAAAAGCTGCTCTTCGTACAGGGCTCGAGGCACGTCTCTGCATTTAAAGAGCAGAGTGATGACAGAACTCGAGGCACGTCTCTGCATTTAATACGCAGAAAGGGTGGCAGACCTTCAAAATATGTCTTTGTATTTAATGCGTAGGATAATGGCAGATCTCTGTATTTAATGCAAGAGATTTGATTAAATGTCACCGAACCGTCGTTTAGTGACATCCCCTTTGCGTAAACTGCTTTTACGCATACAAGGGAATACGCTGCCTAGTTTTACACAGGCAGACGTGAGCTTCTTACGCTCTGCAGAAGACAAACAGACTGCCACATCAACAGTTACTCTTCGTACATGATTCGAGGTGCGTATCTGCATTTAATGCATAGAATGATGGCAAATCTTCAAGACACGCCTATGAATTTAATGTGCAAGATGGGGGCAGATCCCTGCATTTAATGCAAGAGATATGATTATATCTCCAAAAGCCATAATTTTGGCTAAGACGTCCACATCATCACATTGGCACATTACGCCAACTCAGGCCACAGTCAGAGGAGGAGGATCAGCTATCTTCTGCGCCCACTCGGCTTCTACGCCTACTCGGCTTCTACGCCCACTCGACTTCTACGCCTACTTGGCTTCTATGCCATAGTGACAGTTATTGGCTTCTACGCCAACCTCTTCTACACAAAGGATAACTACCTACGTGGCTTCTATGTCGTGATCTTCGCAGCAGCTATACGCGTTGTCCCTTAGTTGGACACGCGTCACACGCTCATTCAAAAGGTCATCTATACATGGGCAATGGTTATTGTAACCATCGTGTAAAAGGGTGCTGTACTTTCCACTACTCGGTTTCTACGCCGACTGAGTGGTCACTGTCACTAAAACTCTATAAATAAAGACCTCTATCAATAGAGGTCGAAGGTCAAAAAGGTGGAGATTAAGGTCGTAGATTTAAGGTCGAGAAAAATAGAGTATCAGATCGAGAAGAGAAAACGGTCGAGAGAGAGAAGAATCCAGAGCTCAGGCAAAGAGTAGCGATCGACGACTTTGGCATCGAGCATCCACTCTCTTTAGCAACCTTCGAAGCTGCTTACTGTCTTCTACGGCACTTTTTCATCATCGTGTGGTCCAAGGGACAAAGTGATCGACTGCAGATCAGACTCCTATAGCAATATTTACCTAGATTAAAAAATTTTACTCGACATCCTCGTATAGGATTAATTGTACTACTTTTTTGTCAACATAAAGAGCGGGTTTTCGTATAAAGCCTTGTTTCCATATCTTTCGTTTATTTTATCAGACAACAACTAGCTGCAGAGCAGAGACAGCAAGCAGCAGAACAAAGACAAGAGTTCCTAGCAGCACTTGAAAGGATGGCTGCAAAGACTACTGTGCCAGCTCAAGCATTAGCTCCAGTACCTCGAGCTAAAGTTGGTTCAGTAAAAGACTTTATACAAATGTGTAAGCCCTTGATTTTTTAAAAAATATTAAATTTGGATTTTTCGCAATTTTCTGGAATTTTCTGAGAATTTTCTGTAATTAAATTCAGGGTTTTGAATTATTACATGATTTTTAATTGATAATAAATAACATTAAAATATTATGAAAATAATATTTTTGAGTGTAAAAGGAAAAACTGGACTTAGGGTAATTTTTCTGGAATTTATTGGGCCCCGGACCTATTTTTAAATTACCTAAAAACATTTTTTAGTTATTATTTATTATTATTATTATTATTATTATTATTATTATTATTATTATTATTATTATTTTCCGGCCCATCTCAGCCCGGCCCAGCCCGCGGCCCACAGCTTACCGGGTCGGGTCGGGTCGGGTCCACCCGAACCCGACCCGAACCCATACCCGCCTAAACCCCCCCTGACCCATTCTCCCTGCTCCGCTTCCGGCGCCGCCGCCCGCGGCCGCTGCGCCACGCAGCCACGCGCCTCCGCCCGCTGCGCCTGACCCCCGCGCTGGCCGCCGCACCCCTCGGCCTTCCTCCTCCGTGCTCCGCCTATATATTCTCCCCTCCCCTTCTTCCCCGACGACCACCGGAACCCTAATCCACCGCCACCGCAGAACCCCCTCGCCGCCGCCGTGCTCCGCTCTCCTCGCAGTGCCGCCAGTCCACCGCCTCGCCTCGTCCCCGGCCCTCTCCTCCTCCCCCAGCAAACCCTCCGGTGTCGAGTAGCAGCAGCAGTCGACAGCAGCGGCTCCGCCGGACGCCCGAGCCGCCCTCGACCCCGCAGTCGACGTCGCAGCCGCCAGCCCCCGGCCGGCCTCCCCTTGCCGTGTCCAGAAAACCCTAACCCTAACCCTGATTCCCGATTCTTCGTGTCGGCGTGTCGAACACGACACGGACACGAAAAATTTCGATTTCTGAGCCCTGTTCAGGTACTCATATCTTTCACCTCGCTGCCCCATTTTCAATTCCGTAAATTGTGTTGCGAAGCCTGTATGACCCTCTCGGTGCCCGGATAAACCGCTCGGGGCATCGCGTCCTGTGGTGATCGCACACCGCGATCCAAAAACAGGAAAAATATCGACCCGATTCACCCCGGAACTGGGTACGCCCCGCCAAACGGGATGAATTGGTCGCGTGCGGTCTTCACAGATACGTGTGCAGCATTGATACGGAAGTGTAAGATTTCGCGGAAGTCGATTCGGGTGTGCGTGCACACCGGGATCAACGCGTATCCACGGACACCGCCCCGTATCCGCCTTTTCTGAATCAAGCCCTAACTTCCTGTACACAAGTCGGATCAAAACGAAACTTGCGCCATCGGACTCGTAGCGATACGCTGGTCCTTTGACCCAAGTTTGGTTCGATTCTGAGAACGTTGACGAAATCGCGTGTCGTGGGCCCTACAAGCCCTCGCTCGACGGGCGATTTTGTGATCGGCTCATCGGAATCCAATTCTGGAAGTTCCGTTGGGTTCGTATCATCGTTCCTGACCTGTTGACACTAAGTTTGGTGAATTTGGAGACCTTTGACCCTGACACATTTTTCGGTGCAAAGCGGGCCCACGTGCGGACCCCGTTTTGACCCAAAATTACCGTTTTGCCCTTGTCTCCAAATTGGACCCAAGGACAGGCGTTTCTAGCTATTTGATATCTTCTGAGCATGATGGTAATATTTATTTCAGCATCCAGAATCATTTCTAGAAATTTCTCGAGAACATAACTGTATTTGGATCCAAACATCAGGTAAGTACCTGCACTTCAAAGTTTAATCTTTATATTGTGATAATTAATTCCCTGCTTTACTAGTACCATTGATGATTATACGTAGTGTTAGAATATTGGATTTCATGTCTTGAATACTGGAGTTCATGTCTTATTTTCATGTCGGGTGGGAGAATACTAGAAGGCATGTAGTTTACCCTTCCCTTGCCGTGACTAATAGCTGTTGGTACGCGACTGTACCCTCAGCCGGATCTCGATTATTCATGTTTAATAGCCATCTATGACAGCCGGATTAGCCTTATAAACCCCTACATGCCAACTATGTATTCTAAAATAAACACAAGTTCACACACATAGCTTCTTGTCATGTTATAGTTCCTGTTGCCTTGTTGTAGTTTCATTTCCTGTTTCATCTTTATTCCTGTTTACTCATATTCCTGTTGATAGTATTAACTCTTAGTTATTGTTGCTCTTTTATGCATAATCTCAATATGATACTTAGTCAGTTTCTTTTCTAATTGTCATAAATATTTAGTTTAATCTTGTTGTGCATTGTGTACTTTGCTCCTTTCCTGACTGGATCCGTTGATTTAGGCGAGGATGAGGACTTTGCCCCTACCTTTTATGGCCCCTATGAGGGAGCAGATGACACATATGAGGAGCCAGTTCCCACCCAGGAGACTACTTCTGTGGATTAGTTAGTAGTAGCTATTTATGTTCTTTTATCTTAGTAATCGGGTTGTCCCCGATTTTATTTCTGGATTCTGTCTTAAACCATGGATTTGTATATCACAAATTGTCTTATGAAAACTTAAACTTTCTATTCCCTGTTATTTTCCTTGTCTATTTACTTCATTGTGGATGAGATAGAATTAATTACCTGTGAATATGATCTAGACAGCGTACTACCGCCGACACTGCGGCGTAGGCTGGACATGCCCACGCACTCGTGCCCGAATATCCGGGTGCGGGTCGTGACACTGGGTCCGAAGCCGTACAAAGGCATTGAGAGCCCAGAGGAAACTACCAACTGGATCACTCACACACGGAAGATATTAGAAGCATCACAGCAACCTACAGACCTATGGATGATAGGTGTAAGGACGCTTCTAGATGGTAATACTCATCACTGGTGGGAATCCATGGAGCGCCAGTTGGGCACATACCAGACTTGGGAGCAGTTCCTGGAGTGCTTTGAGAGGAAGTAATTCTCGGACACCGTCCGAGATGCATTGTACGATCAGTTTCTTCACCTAGAGCAGGGGAACAGAACAGTGGATGAGTATGATGCTGAGTTTAGTCGCCTTAGTAAATATGGCATTGCTTTGATACCAGATGACTTGGCTAAGGCTAAGAGATTTCATCGTGGACTAACTCAGGAGCTACAACACTACACTAGCTCCCAGTCCCGAATCTCTTACACCGAATTACTGACAGAAGCCAGATTGCAAGAAACTATCAGCAAAGAAAAGAGGGGTCAGCGAAAGACACAACAAGAAGGACCTACCAGACATCCTTTAGCTCAGCAACAACAGTACCAGCACCAAATAGAACCATACCAGATTCCAGAGAAGCCCCACTGCCATCATTGTGGGAAACGCGGACATACCAGGCGGGACTGTCGACTTCGCTTAGGACAATGTATGAGATATGGTTCCGGACAACATATAATAAAAGACTGTCCTATGCCACAAACAATGACACTTCCACCACCAACACAGAGGCTAGCGATACCAGCACCAAGACCAGCTCAGTAAATATGAGCTCTTTTTAGATAAGCTTTTTGGACAGAGTTTATTTCTTGGGCATGTCGTTATAGGAGTTAGTATGACAACTATAGAGACTGGGTGAGTCTTATCTTCTCTAGGAACTTGAAATATTTTGTAACATCTCTCATCATAATCCAGCGTATTTATATTTTCTGAACTACCTTGACTTATGACTGCTGTTACAGCCTAGTTTTGCAAGCTTATTCTTTTATCAAGCTTGTTCATGATATATGTATTAGTGGTGTAGAAGCATGAAAAATATGCTGGGATGAACTACGCAGCCTCTTAATGCAGAGCAGCATGAACGAAGGCCTCCAGAGCCATCAAGCGTACAATAGAGCTTTTTCCAGCGTGAAGAATAAAGCTCATAGGACCATCAGCGTAAGTGCAGTACGTCCAGGCCGCTCCAGCGTGAAACAGAGTTCTTCATCGCCTCTATGGCGTAAAACTCATCCGCTCTCGAAGCAGCATTATAGCGTACGAGGAATGCTTCGTCTTCCCCGAAATGAACCTGTCAAGTCACGCAGTGAATCTGACCTCTGACTCCTGACAAAAAGTGCTGCACGACCACCCAGACGACGACTGGAAACGACGGCAGGCCCCTCGGGATGCGCACCACAGAATGATGGCGGATCTCTGCATTTAATGCAGAGGATTTAGTTAAAAGATCACCGAACCGTCGCTTATTGGAGTCCCCTCCGCATAAACCGCTCTTCTGCGTACAAGGGAATACGCTGCCATGTTTTACACAGGCAAACATGAGCGGTTTTACGATCCGCAGCGGACAAACCGCCTGCCACGTCAAAAGCTGCACTTCGTACGGGATTCGAGGCACGTCTCCACGTCTAATTGCACAGAGCGGTGACAGTTTCTCTCAAGGCACATCTCTGCGACAGGTGCACAGAAGGGGTGCAGACCTTCAAAACACGCCTCCGCATTTAATACATAAGATGATGGCAAATCTCTGCAAAAGATTTGATTATATCTTCAAAAGCCGTAATTTCGGCTAAAGGCGTCCACATCAGCACGGTACGCAGCGGCTTCTACGCCCATTCAGGATCTGTGCCCATCCGGCTTCAACGTCCTCTCGGCCTCTAGGACCACTCGGCTTCTACGCCCATCCGGCTTCAACGCCCTCTCGGCCTCTATGACCGCTCGGTTTCTACGCCCATCCGGCCTCTAGGACCACTCGGCTTCTACGCCCATCCGGCCTCTAGGACCACTCGGCTTCTACGCCCATCCGGCTTCAACGCCCTCTCAGTCTCTACGACTACCCGACTTCCATGCCAACTCGGCTTCTATGCCTGTTCGACTTCTATGCCTGCTCGGCTTCTATGCCATGGTGACGGACATTTGGCTTCTACGCCAACCTCATCTACACAATAGATACCTACCCGCGTAGCTTTTATGCCGTGATCTTAGTAGCAACCGTACGTGTTGTGTCCCCTTAGTTGGGCCCACGTCACCCGCTCAGTCAAAAGATCATCTATACGTAGGCATTGGTTACTTTAACCATTGTGTAATAGGGTGCTGTACTTTCCACTCCTCGGTTGCTATACCAACGGAGTGGTCACTGTCACCAAAGACTCTATAAATAGAGGCCCCTATCAATGGGGAACAAGGTCGGAAAAATTGGTCAAGAAACCGATATCAGATCCCAGGGGGAAAAATTGGTGAAGATACCAATATCAAATCCAGGGTCGACAATTCGGAAGATCGAACCAGGTCGAAAAGAGAAGAGAGAGAGAGAGTACCCGGGGCTCAGGCAAAGAGCGGGGATCGACGACGTCGGCATCGTGCATCCACCCTCCCCTGCAACCTTCGAAGCTACTACCTGTCTTCCACGACACTTCTTCAATATCGCGCAGTCCAAGGGCTAAAGTGATCGACCGCAGATCAGACACCTATAGCAATTATCTACCCAGATTAAATAAATTGTACTCCCACATCCTCGCATAGGATTACACTGTACAAGTTTGTTTGTAAACCAAAGGGCGCGGGTTTCGCATAAACCCTGTCATTGAAATAACACATTTTATTCTTTCGTTTAATACCACAAACAAGATTTGCTAATGGTTTGGCGGAAGCCTTCAACAAAACCATTATCAAACTCCTGAAGAAGTTCGTTTCTTCAAACAAAAGAGACTGGAACGAGAAGCTGGGCGAATGTCTCTGGGCATACCGCACAACGGTACGGACACCAACAGGTTGTACCCCCTTTTCACTAGTCTACGGGAGCAAGACGGTTCTTTCCATCGAAATCCAGATCCCGTCGCTCAGGATAGCCGTGACTAGTGAGCTGACTCGAGAAAAGAATGACCTATTAAGGCTCCAAGAGCTGGAAGGATTAGACGAGAAACGCCTACAAGCTCAGCAGCGCATCGCGCTCTACCAAGCACGCATTTCCAAAGCTTTCAATCATAAAGTAAAGAAAAGAGTGTTCAAAGTCGGCGAGCTAGTTCTAGCCGTAAGAAGGCCGATGATTCTCACTCACAGAAGTAAAGGCAAATTCTAACCCAAATGGGAAGGCCCTTATGTGATCGAGACAACGTTCTCGAACGGCGCCTACAGGATAGCCCAGCCTAACGGAGACCTATTAATGGCTCCTATCAACGGCAAATTCCTGAAAAGGTACTATGCCTAATCTCTCATGCTCAAGAGGAAAATAGCGAGGACCTCGATTCTGACGAAACTACTTCCAGAACACAATTAGTTGGGTTGCACTCTGTCATGTCCGTATGACCTCTGAATAGATATGTCCCGCTAAGAAGTTTATCGAGAGTTTATCACGTCCATACTACCTCTGATATCACTCTCACCTAACCTGTCATTTATATTCCGAAATGATGGGTCCACAAAAGTCAGAAAAGAGCCGCTTTTATTTCCCAAAAGAGAGCAGGATTACATCGGGGAAAGCAGGAAAAGAAAGGATACATCATGATGGCGGGTTAACCAGATTGTCAATCAGCCACCCCAGTGCAGCTATCCTCTCGTTCCTAAGGGCCAAGGCATCGACGCGAGCCTGCTCCAGCCGGGCCTCGGGGGTATTCGTAAAAGCCAGATCAGCCCTTGCCCGAAGACAGCCCAAGCGAGCAGCCTCTACACGGTCCAACTCCCGTCGTGCTGCGCTCAGTCGACTGGACGCCACATCTAGACCTGCTAGCGACTGAGAAGCCCACTCCTCTGCCCGAGCGAGTTCTTCCTTCAGCTTGGATGCCCTCGCTGCATTCCCTTCGTTCTCAGAACGGCACTTTGCCTCAAGAGCGAGAGCCTCTGCCACACCAGCTTTTCGCCTATCCATCTCCAGCTCATGTGTCTTAATGAGTTGGTCTAGGCCTTCCAGCTTTGTGGTGAGCCGCGCGGTCATGTGGTCGTACCTAGTCTGGACCTCGGCATCGAAGCTGCCCCGAGTCAGCTGCAAATATTCGTTAATGGGTTGCTCTAAACCATTAACCACCGCCTCCAGGGCGTCAGCTGCCCCAGGATCGCCGAGCTCCCTGATGACCCCGATCGACGCCAGAGAAGTCTTCTTCAAGCGTTCAAAATCCAGACTCTTCGCTAACACCATTGATATCATCATTTTCAAACCGGTGTAGAAGAGACTGGTATGTTGCTCGGTCAAAGCAACTAGATCCGACTGAACGCCAGGAGCGGCTGCGACCACAGCAAGTCCCTCTCCAGGGACGATTGCAGACGAAGTAGCCACAGCCGTCGAATAGACGCATGGCGCGACAGAAGATGATACAACGGCCACAATCGAAGTCGTCGGCATACTCACGATGACGGCTTTGCCTTCCTCTTGAGACGACGAAACCACTCTGGGCGAGATAGCCCCCGAGGACACTTCCTCCTCAAAATTGGGCGCCTCCACATCATCGCCAGGAGCCGGAGCGGAGCCAGGGGACGCTTCAACGCTGTACCCTCCATGGACGTCGTCCCCTGAGAAAAAGACAAGAGAGTTGATATCAGTATAATGATAATCTTTCTAAAGGGAAACACAAAAGGCGACGTTTACCCTGAACCAGCGGCATATACGACGCATCTGTAGCCGAATCTAAACCACGTCTTAACGACGCGATGCGAGCCATCATGCCTGAAGAAGGAGGCGGGCCGACCGATATCGCCAAGAGTTCTGTCAGGCCTTCACCAAGACGCGGTCGGAATTCGTCAGCCGGAATCTTGCCAGACGTACTCGCTAACACGGCGGGAGTTTCACTCACTGCTGACCTCGAGAAAGATTCTCCCATCTGCCTCGGCCACGCAGGCAATCGCGCTCCACTGCCTGAAGCAGCGGCCACGACAGCAACCTCTAGCGAGGGTCCTCCAGCGCCGCTTACCGGAACTGTAGAAGGTCTCTCTCTAAAAGGCGAGGAATCTCCAGCCGAAGAATCATCCCTAATATGGGGAGGAGCAGGCTCACTCCCGGGTTCCTCAACGCCAAGAATGCAGAGAGGACGAGCGACAGTCTCCTTCCTCCTCTTACGAAGAGAAACTTCCTTCGGAGCAGAGGCCCGTCGCTTCCCAGAAGAGACCACCAAAGCCCCCACGGGCAGAGGCACTTCACACCTCCGCACCGACACCAGAGGCTCATCTGGAGGGCCAGTCTCCTCATCCTTGTCCGGAGAGACCGAAGGGACGTCAACTCTTCCCCCAGGCTTGGGGGAAGGCACCCTGAAACTTCCACGCATATCAAAGTCATGATGGAAGGTGTTAATCGCCACGTAGAACTGGGCGTAAGAGTGAAGAATGCGAAGCTCCGTGGAGATTGTTACCACCGGCACAATGAAGGTTGCTCTCGTACAACCCATGATGAAATATCGCCACCCTCTAGCTCCATCAATGAGTCCACCCCGGGACTTGAAGCTGGTAACGGCATTGCCCACATACAACTGGTCGTACCCAAACTGCCTGGCAAACCGACTAGGCAAGTAGGGCTCGAAGAAGCAGTGATCTTCGCTCCTGTATAGCAGATGGGATGGTCTAATACAGACCAGCCAATAAAAAGCTTTCGAAGAGAGATCAGTCTTCTCTCCACCTGAATCCTCCAGCCTCGTCCCTGATTGATTGCAATGTACAAAAGGGGGAGTACAGAGGAGCTTTCAGCCGTGGCTGAGGTTCAACACCAGCCGACAGTCTAAGACTGTGATCACGTTCCAGGAGGAATTCTTGTAGTTCAACAAGAACATACTCTCCGAACTGCTACCGGAGCCAGGAGACATAACCCGGGGATTGTGGAGAATTAACCACCCCATCAAATATAGGTATGGTAATTCCACCCTGGGAAAACTCTCACGCCGAGCTTCGTCAACAAGCAACCCATCAGTTATGGCCCTCAAACCAACCTGTATGCGGCACACCATGGCGGGAAGCAAGCCCAGTCTTGCCCCAAACACCAGGCGCACCGCCGGCCACAGAATGTTCCGGTGAATGCGGTCCGCGGACGCAGTACCAGGCACTACTACCAAACGCAGCCATATGGAGAGGAAACCAGCCAACTGGGCTTCCTTAGACAGAGGCCTGCGACAGCGCCTCAAGTAACTACAGGCCTTGGTGCCTTCAGGGTACTTTCCTACCCCCTCGGCGAGAATCTGATCCGGAGCTCCAGCCTCCTCCATAAGAGCCTCCACGACCTGGGCATTAAGCACGCCCAAACAGTTCACGGGCTTATTCTTGCCCCCCGAGGCTTTCTCCGACCTGGCGGCCCTAGCTCGGTGGAAGAAGAGGTAGGAAATCCACTTCGTGGTATGAGCCAAGTCAGAGGGCTCGTTATAAAAAGTGGTGCACGCGAAGTATTGACACATCAGCTCCTGATATACTTCTGCCACCCGAGGGTCCAAGTCCCCCAACTCCCGGTTGGTGGAAACATACTCTTCGTATGGGGTATCCCCCATCGGCAGTCTCGAGACAACTGCCATCTCGTGGAGCGCCAATCCCATCTCCCCCAGTGGAGTGGCAAAAGTCCCAGTGAGCGGAATGTACCGCTCCATCAGCGCTAGGAACAAGTTAGGGTTCGGAGGCAACCCGACGCTAGTCGCACCCACAGCAGCATATAGTCCTATGCCCTCCAGCTCTCTCCGAATGCTTCAAAGCCCAGTCGACTAGGCATATCCATCGGGAGTTTGTTGGGGCAATCCACCCACTGCACCGAGGATTCTCCTTGGGATATACCCCGCCTCGCCCCATGAAGTCATTACAGAAAGTCGGCAATTGAACCGGCTGGATCACCGAGCTGTCTTCACTAGGGACACTGTCCGGGCACAGTCCTCTGAACAACATCACGACGCTGGAAGGGCGACTGACGAATGACCCCTGATCAGCTCCTTTCAGATAAAAGATCTTCCCCGGCTTGCCGTGAAGATCAGGAGTCAGCATCCACGACATCTGCCTGGGATGCGTCGCGTGGAAGAAAGCCAAGATGGGATAATCCCTCGGCATTGTGGGTAGGTACAAAACCAAATTCCCGGCAGGAAAAACCCAGGGCTCCCTCTTAGGCTTCGTCTGGGACCGTTTGTTGATCATATCCCCAAAGAGGAAAGCCGGCTTTATGTACTGCTCCCCGTCTATATAAGTCAGGGGCTCCCCGTTGATCATGCTCAGCAGCATTCGCTCGACCTGAGCCGATATCAAGAGCCTCCTTCCTTCAGGGTACTGCGGCCCGGAGATAGGAAATACCACGTGGAACAGATCCTCCAGGTAGTTCGAGTGCAGCATCCCAGCAGCGGAGCCCATCACCTCGGCCAGTGGAGACTCACCTACGTCAACTGCAAAAGTGCAAGGAAAATATGTCATTGCAAGTCTTGCACGAAACATACGGACCAAAGAAACAACAGTCTGCGCTCTACGCAGGATTGTACAAACATGAGCTGTATTTACGCCAGAGGTCCCCCTCCCACAAGCGTAAAACTCAAAGTTTACGATATACCCCAATTTTCGGTAGCCAGAGCTTTCACGCTCAGGACTACGAAAATGTGGAGTCTTTACGCTGGCAGATTAGAAATGTGGACGTAAAAGATGAAAACGTCTCCGTGCATCATCTTCCTCAAAAGAGGCTATCAGCACAGAAGACGACCTAGCGTGGTCACGTTCAACGTGTGCGAAGGATTTTTCGTCGTGTTGTCACCCCGAAGGCTCTACCTCTAAGACCGGGTGCACTGCTCGTCGGCGGGACACTTCGCTCAGAAGAAAGTTTGCCTTGACCGACCGAGGACTCCCTCGCTGGGACGGAAGAATGAGAAGAGGAACCTATACTCTTTCCCTTAGCGGAGGGGGTCTGTTTTGACGCCATTTCTGAAGACTCGAAGTGCTCGGAGAGGGAACGGAGAAAAACTCGAAACAGTCGAAAACTCTCTTTCGCAGAAGATGGATAAAAAGTTTTTCTTTCAGAAAACTTGGGATATATATAGAGTTCGGGCCGACTCCTCGAAACCTCAGACGGACTCCTCGAGACCCTAACCAAATCTCGCAAATTAAATGACGGGTTATGATTGGATGCTACGTCAGCCCACTAACCTTGAAAGACGGACAGTCAGCAAAATTTGAAAAGTTTCTTCGTGCAAGACGGTTCAGCGGTTCCTATGCTAAGGGGCTTTCTACGCTCGACGGCAACAGATCTACGGTTTTTACGCTCGCAAGCTGCAAGTCTATGGTTCTACGCCCGGATGCTTTTGTGCTCAGTAGCTTTTACGCTCGAGAGGCCACGAATCTACGACTTTACGCTCAGCAGATACCAAAATCGATGATCTCACGCTCGGTGGCGCTCAGTTTACGCCCAGAAGCAACAGACCCGCAAAACTTCACGCTCGGAGAAATTTTCTTTTCAGGAGCTACAGATATACAGTTCTACGCTAAAGGAGCTTTCTACGCTCGACGGCTACGAATCTACGACTTTACGTTCGACAGCTACAAGTCAGGTTTTGGCCCGAATGCCTCTGTGCTCAGTAGCTTTTATGCTCGAGAGGCCACAAACCCATGACTTCACGCACAGGAATCACAAGTCTACGATTTCACGCTCGATGGTGTTCTACGCTCACAGGCTACAGATAAACAGTTCTACGCTAAAGGAGCTTTCTACGCTCGACGGCTACGAATCCACAACTTTATGTTCGACAGCTACAAGTCAGGTTTTGGCCCGGATGCCTTTGTGCTCAGTAGCTTTTATGCTCGAGAGGCCACAAACCCATGACTTCACGCACAGGAACTACAAGTCTACGATTCCACGCTCGACGGTGTTTTACGCCCGGAGGCTACAAACTGATGATTTCTCGCTCCACGACTTTTCGTATATTTGAACAGTCCCCAAAGCGGTCAATTGCTAGGAGTTCACACAGAAGATACTCCTCCTTGGCCTCAACATATCCCAAGTACCCGAAACATACAAGAGTTCAAACATTAAGAAATTACTCTTCTCGGGTCAATTGGAGGTTCATCCAGACTCCAGTCTGAATATCTCGTCTATCAAAAGATGGCAACTCAGTTTTGACAGCCATTCCTCGACCCTGTTCCAAGGGATTTTCGAGAAGTCACTCTTGAAGACGAAGACTGAACAAAAATTCTGTCCATCAGAAGTTCAGAGCTCTACGCGGTTCCTCGGTCCCAGCAACAGGACAGTTCAAAAAATGTTTAAGATGCTCTACAGCGTTCTATGGACTACTCGCTATGCATAAAGGACAGGACCTAACACTCTTTTTACAGAGTCGGCGTACAGATTCCGACGTGTTGAAGCTGCACTTATTCAGACTTCACAGCAACATATGGCAAGATGATCATATGAAGAAGCAAGACGACTTTATTAAAGATTAAAATCATGATTACATATGAGGGAAATCCAATCTACAAGGGTTTTCTTTTCATTTTCATGATTACATCTGAGGAAAACTCCGTCTACAAAGGAGATACCCCCTCGTCGTCTGAAGATCGCCGCCAGAGTCCGTTCTGCAGGGTTCTCGCATCGGTGCAGATCTTCCTCTTCTTCGAAGGAGATGATCACCAGCGGGCACGACAGAGTTGGGGCTCGCATAAAAGTATGCAGATCCCATGCTCCGTGCGCCACGGCAGATTAGGTTGAGGTATTAAACCCAACTCAGTCCGGGGAGACAGCTGCTACAGCTTGTCTTCTCTCTCACCTCCCAGAGGGCATCGAGAGAAGGCGCGGCATGCCAGCAGCCGTGGTCAAATACGACCCTTCCTCTCTCCTAGGGCAACGCCATACAAAGTTGCTGATTATCCCGAGCAAAGGAGGCTAAGATATCCTTCCATGATCCATCGTTGCAGTGGACACTTGCTCGAAGACGCCATCTTTTTCGACTCCTTACACGCTGGAAGAACATGATCTCCTTCTTCCTCAAATCGACCCGGCGAACTCCGGCGATCATCTCAGCGTGGGGATGAAGATATGGGGAGAACAGGCTAACTCCCCCAGCCTTTTATAGGCGAAAGAGGTCACAGCGGTCCCCAATAAATTCGCCATAAAGTCTGCACCGACCGTTTTAATGCTCCATTCAGAAACGTTTCGAATTACGAGGGGCCATTCATGCTTCGTTCAAAGCGTTTCAAATTCTAAGAAATTTAAAAAGCTCTGAAGGGGGTCTTGTAGAAGCATGAAAAATACGCTGGGATGAACTACGCAGCCTCTTAATGCAGAGCAGCGTGAACGAAGGCCTCCAGAGCCATCAAGCGTACAATAGAGCTTTTTCCAGCGTGAAGAATAAAGCTCACAGGACCATCAGCGTAAGTGCAGTACGTCCAGGCCGCTCCAGCGTGAAACAAAGTTCTTCATCGCCTCTATGGCGTAAAACTCATCCGCTCTCGAAGCAGCGTTATAGCGTACGAGGAACGCTTCGTCTTTCCCAAAATGAACCTGTCAAGTCACGCAGTGAATCTGACCTCTGACTCCTGACAAAAAGTGCTGCACGACCACCCAGACGACGACTGAAAACGACGGCAGGCCCCTCAGGACGCGCACCACAGAATGATGGCGGATCTCTGCATTTAATGCAGAGGATTTAGTTAAAAGATCACCGAATCATCGCTTACTGGAGTCCCCTCCACATAAACCGCTCTTCTGCGTACAAGGGAATATGCTGCCCTGTTTTATACAGGCAAACATGAGCGGTTTTACGATCCGCAGCGAACAAACTGCCTGCCACGTCAAAAGCTGCACTTCATACGGGATTCGTGGCACGTCTCTACGTCTAATTGCACAGAGCGGTGAAAGTTTCTCTCAAGGCACGTCTCTGCGACAGGTGCACAGAAGGGGTGCAGACATTCAAAACATGTCTCCACATTTAATACATAAGATGATGGCAAATCTCTGCAAAAGATTTGATTATATCTTCAAAAGCCGTAATTTCGACTAAAGGCGTCCACATCAGCACGGTACGCAGCGGCTTCTACGCCCATTCAGGATCTGTGCCCATCCGGCTTCAACGCCCTCTCGGCCTCTAGGACCACTCGGCTTCTACGCCCATCCGGCTTCAACGCCCTCTCAGTCTCTACGACTACCCGGCTTCCATGCCAACTCGACTTATATGCCTGTTCGGCTTCTATGCCTGCTCGGCTTCTATGCCATGGTGACGGGCATTTGGCTTCTACGCCAACCTCTTCTACACAATGGATACCTACCCGCGTGGCTTTTACGCCGTGATCTTAGTAGCAACCGTACGTGTTGTGTCCCCTTAGTTGGACCCACGTCACCCGCTCAGTCAAAAGATCATCTATACGTAGACATTGGTTACTTTAACCATTGTGTAATAGGGTGCTGTACTTTCCACTCCTCGGTTGCTACACCAACGGAGTGGTCACTGTCACCAAAGACTCTATAAATAGAGGCCCCTATCAATGGGAAACAAGGTCGGAAAAATTGGTCAAGAAACCGATATCAGATCCCAGGGGGAAAAATTGGTGAAGATACCAATATCAAATCCAGGGTCGACAATTCGGAAGATCGAACCAGGTCGAAGAGAGAAGAGAGAGAGAGAGAGAGAGAGTACCCGGGGCTCAGGCAAAGAGCGGGGATCGACGATGTCGGCATCGTGCATCCACCCTCCCCTGCAACCTTCGAAGCTACTACCTGTCTTCCACGGCACTTCTTCAACATCGCGCAGTCCAAGGGCTAAAGTGATCGACCGCAGATCAGACACCTATAGCAATTATCTACCCAGATTAAATAAATTGTACTCCCACATCCTCTCATAGGATTACACTGTACAAGTTTGTTTGTAAACCAAAGGGCGCGGGTTTCGCACAAACCCTGTCATTGAAATAACACATTTCATTCTTTCGTTTAATACCACAAACAAGTGGATGCATACATTAATACATTTTCAGAATCAGTGTATTACGGTCTGATCAACCATAGTGCGCTTGGTTCGCCCTTTGCAATACTACTTTACGTAGGATTAAGATACATAGTTGACTAGTAGACGAATATACTTGTATTCTATCACCTTCACCTGGAATTCTTTATTATTGTTCTCCGTCTTCCCTTACTTCGGAAAGATGAATCCTCGTGCTTGGTATAAGCTGATATGCAGATAGTATTAGAGATTCCCCATATGTCCATCACATTATCTGATGATTATCCCCGTAATTGAGGATATGCCATAAGTGATATATTTTGTGTAATCCTTGAAGATTGAATAGCATGATTAAATGATTCGAGGAATAACTTTCTTGGATATATAGCCTTAAGTGATAGATGGGTAAATCCTAAGTTAGGAAGAAATTGCATTTATTAATCATGCGATGAATTCTTTTAAAAATTGTGATCCAGAGAGATTAGATAGAGAGACCCCTACCCTATTTTAATTTCGAGGATGAAATTTTTATAAGTTGGGTAGAATATAAGATCCCTAATCCTGAAAACCGAATTTCTCTATTATTTTATTTGTTTATAGTAGTTATAAGCTAAATAGAGAGAATAGATTTTATTTACATCTTTTGAGATATTGTACATTATATTTTTCCTAATTTATTCCATGTAGGAAACCCTTTGGACAGATATTAGCTCAACCGTATGCACCAATATATAATTTTTAGAAGTTTCTGTGAATAGATATGTGTATATATATACAATTCCTATTGGTGTTAACCCAAAACCGAACCGGCGTATACTACTTCCCTGCGTAAAATCCGCAATAGCAGCAACAGCCAAGTAAACTTTCCTCTCAACCGCGCGTAATATCAACAGTAGCAGTAGCAAACCAACTTTGTTATTTCCTTCCCTACGCGTGAAGCAATTCCGAGCGTAAACTCTTTCCACCGCTTCTTATTTCATTTGTGCGTAATGAACACCACCCGCCAAATTCCTCTCTCTACGCGTAATACAAACCCAAGCGTAAACTCCACCACCGCCTAAATTCTGCTCCGCGCGTAAAAGAAACCTCCACTGATCCGCGCATAAAATAGAACTCCACCGCTTAATTCTCTCCTCCGCTCGTATGGGGAAAAATATCAACAGCAGAAGCAAAACTCAACTTTGCTTTGCTTTGCTGACCTACACGTGTAAGCTTCTTATTTTACCACTCCTTAACACTATTACTAAATAACCCTCAACCGAAACCAAAACCAATGAAAAGAAAAGAAACAACAGCGGCAGTAGTTTTAGTTTCTTAACCACTAAGTTTCCTCCACCGTCTCTTATTCTCTATATATATCCATACAATGCATCCAAGCCATAAAACCTCACTTCTTCAACTAAAAACACTGTTGGACGTGCACTACCCAGAACTTTTGCTCGGCAAGTATACCTTGCCATTATACTGATTATTTACATTCCAACAGAAGCATGCATATTTATTTCTGCTTATATAGATGTTTATTTATGTTTATTTTGGACCTGTTTTATGAGACCACCCCAGTATCATGTAGCATTAGTAGGTTCATTGGCCGTGACTAGTTGTTATACGAGTTGTGAGTCTCATATGTGGCATATACTAGCCAGTTGTCACGATTGGTGAATTACGTCAGCATATGTCTAGCCTACACTTTCCATACGCCCAAAGTTGCCTCAAGTTGCATTTTACCTAGACGGTTAGGTAACCCACTGGATGTTTATTTTTCAGTACTTATTGGCATATTATTATGTATCTTGTTACGTCACTCTGAGGACCTGATCCCTTTTTAGATATGGACGAACAGGAGTATCTACAGGAGTACGGACCTGGACCCGACTCTACACACCAGACTGATACCCTCAGAGTAGCTGTAATTATTTCTACTGGTTTAGAGATTTTGTTCTACTTTAGTATAGTTGTTTGTAGTGGATTTGTTTTCACCGGACTATCAGACTTGATACTTATCCCTGATATTTAGTTATATTCCAGCTCTTTATTCCTACTTATTATTTGTGCTGTGGATGAGATATAGATTATGTATGACTTGTTGTGACAGTATATTACCACTGATGGATTGCATATTCATATACAACGTACGTGTGTATATGATTTCCATATATTGGAGTTCGTATAAATACGGCTGGGCGTGTTACGTATTCCTAGTCCTACGTATTTTGGGACTAGGGTGTGACACTTGGAGAAACAATCATCCACCAATCCAGCTCAGCAATATCCTAGGGACAAAATCTGGATCATGTCCTTTGGGAAAATAACAAGGTACAAGAAACATCATGCCAAAAGTAAAATAGTAATATAATATATGGTAATCATGGGTAAGCTATTATAACCATCTATGTGAGTTGCATATGAGAGCATTACTCGTATTCCAGGATGAAAATAATGGAAGAACTCAATAAACACTTCCGCAAACTGTGCAACCACTAAAGGCTTCGTATCGTGGAACCTAAATCAAACTATGACAAACACTAAAGGCTCTGTATCATGGAACCTAAAGCAAACAATGTCAAACACCAAAGCTCTGCTACAGAGACTAAGGCAAATTATGCAAAATTAGCCCATAGCACTGTGTATACTCTCCACTCCCATGTAACCTTACGTATCATGTCATAGTACGCGAGATCCTGACCTCTAACTATCTCCATGAGTCATAGTAATACATATATACGTATCTCATATCACAAGTCCTAGAATCATGTACAAAATCCAACCACCATAAATATATCAAGAAGAAAACTGTCACATGAAGTCGTGCCAAGTGTCCTACGGTCTGACATACGAGGATACAAGCACGTATCATGGGTTCGAGGTATCGACTCTCTAACTATGAAACTCAACTCCGCTGATGGACGTCGGCACCCGAATCTAGTTCAAACGCTAAATTTCGTGTATCGGCCCTAGGGTAACCACAAACATCGAAAATATCAAGTAACATTACTAACTATATGAGATAAATAATATAAGAAACTATGATACATCATAGCAAGGTACACTTGCTTATTGACTTTGCTACGGTATTGCCTAACCGATGTCCTCAAGTGGAAGTATAGCGGATCAAAATTCCCCTATTGAACAAATTCTAATCAATACCAATACAAAATAATCTACTCAATATCAAAATGAAGGATAGTCACTCAACATCATCCAATACTTTGATGTTCATGCCAACCCTCCAACATTCACTTGGCATTGAACAACGTGCCAAGTGAGGAGGAGGAAACGAAGGAGAACTCGAACAGTCGAAGGCTTTCTTTCGCAGAAGACGGATGAAAAGTTTCTCTCTCAGAAACTTGGGGTATATATAGAGTTCAGATGGACTCCTCGAATCCCGAACCAAAATCTCCTAATTAATATCTGGTTATGATTGGGTACTACGTCAGCCTTTCACTCAGAGAAGGCGGACAGTCAGCGAATTCAAAAAGTTTTTCGTACGAGGAAGACACGTGGTTTTTTACACTAAGGAGCTTTCTACGCTCGACAGCTACAGATCTACGATTTTTACGCTCACAGGCTACAAGTCTATAGTTTTACGCCCGGATGCCTTTGTGCTCGGTAGCTTTTACGCTCGAGAGGCTACAAACCTACGACTTGACGCTCAGCAGCTACAAATCTATGATCTCACGCTCGGTGGCTTTTTACGCTCAGAGGCAACAGATCCATGACTTCACGCTCGAAAGATTTTTCTTTTTAGAAGCTACAAATCTACAGTTCTGCACCAAGGAGTTTTCTACACTCGACAGCTACAAATCTACGGTTTTTTACGTCCCAATGGCTACAAGTCTATGGTTTTACACCCGGATGCCTTTGTGCTCGGTAGCTTTTACGCTCGAGAGGCTACAAACCTACGACTTCACGCTCAGGAAATACAAGTCTATGATTTCACGCTCGGTGGCTTTTTACGCTCAGAGGCAACGAACTTATGATTTCACGCTCCACGACTTTTCGTACATCTGAAAGATGCGCAGTACAGTACAGTACATTTGAACGATTCTCAAGACGGTCAATTACAGGAGTTCACACAGAAGATACTCCTTCTTGGCCTCTAGATACCCCAAGTCCCCGAAGCATACAGAGTTCAACATTGAAAATTACTCTTCTTCATGGGTCGATTCGAAGTTCATCCAGAATCTAGTCTGAATATTTCGTCTGCGAATTCAAGATGGCGACTCAGTTTGACAGCCAGTTCTCACCCTGTTCCAAGGGATTTTCGAGAAATCATTCTTGAAGACGACGGTCTGAACAAAATTTCTGTTTATCAGAAGTAAAGAACAGTTCAGAATTCTACGCGGTTCCTAACAGCAGGACAGTTCGAACACTCGACTGCTAAGCGGCTTTCTGCGCATCCTTAGTTATGCGTAAAAGACAGGACAGGACCTAGCGCTCTTTCTACACAGAGTCAGCGTAAAGAATCAGACGTGTCGAAGCTACACATATTCAGACTTCACAGCAAAGTATGGCAAGATGATCATATGCACGGAAGAAAGACGATTTTTTAAAGATTAAAGTCATGATTACATATGAGGGAAATCCAATCTACAAGGTTTTTTCTTTATTTTTATGATTACATATGAGGAAAATCTCGTCTACAAAGGGCTTCCTCATCATCGTCTGAAGATCGCGCCCAGAATCTGTTCTGCCAGGTTCTTACATGAGCGCCAATTCTTCATCTCTCCTCCAGCAGTTGGTCAGTTTTTGCAACCGACTAAAATGATAAATGGAGGGAGAATACGAAATTGGGCCTGCCTAAATTATGCAGATCCTATGCTCCATGCACCGTGACAGATTGAGTTGAGGTATTTCACCCAACTCAATACCCGAGGTCAGAGCTAGTTGTTGCTCTGCTCCACGGAGGTAACGGGAGAAGGTACCGCTTGCAAGCGGCATGGCGAAATGCGACCCTTCTTCTCTCCCGAAGAACCACCATACAAAGTTGCTGATTATCCCGAGCAAAGGAGGCTATGATATCCTTCCATGATCCATCGTTGCAGAGGATATTTGCTCGAAGATGCCATCTTTTTTGGATCCTTACATGCTGGAAGAGCATGATCTCCTTCTTCCTCAAG
Organism: Iris macrosiphon; assembly: GCA_036927795.1. Classification (NCBI taxonomy): domain Eukaryota; kingdom Viridiplantae; phylum Streptophyta; class Magnoliopsida; order Asparagales; family Iridaceae; genus Iris; species Iris macrosiphon. The sequence goes on along the minus strand of JAYESA010000409.1, from coordinate 73,336 downwards.
TCGACCCGACGAACTTCGGCCATCATCTCTGTATGGTGAAGGAAGTGTGGGAAGAGCAGGAGAACTCCTCAGCCTTTTTATAGGCAAAAAAGATCACCGATCCCCAATAACTCCGTCATAAAGTCAGCCATGAAAGAACGTGTCAGGCTTGACCGTTTTAGGCTCCACTCAGAGCATTTCGAGTTACGAGGAGCGGTTCATGCTTCATTCAAAGCGTTTCAAATTACGAGAAATTTAAAAGCTTTGAAGGGGGTCTTGTAGAAGCATAAAAAATAAGCGAGATAGCTACACGCGGCGTACTGAGGTAGAGCAGCGTAAACAGAAGACCACGGAGCCTTCAGCGTGCAACAGAGTTTTTTTCGCTGGGTACAGCATAAAATATGAGCTCGAGGACCATCCGTGTAAAGCAGTATGCCCAGGCTACTTCAGCATAAACAGGGTTCTTCATCGCCTTTATGGCGTAAAAGCTCATCCGCTTTCAATACAGCATTGAAGTGTACGAGGGACGCTTCGTATTCTTCGAAATGAACCTGTCAGAACGTGCAATGAACCTGACATCTGGACTTCTGACAAAAAGTAATGCACGACTACCCAAGCGACGACTATAATGATGGTGCGGCACTGTTACCCAGGCTGTCACTTACTGCCATTTCCTAATTTTACACAGGCGGATGTGAGCTGTTTACGCTCCGCAGAGGACAAACCACCTGCCATGTCAAAAGCTACACCTTGTACGAGATTCAAGGCACGTCTTTGCAGTTTATGTACAGAGCGTGACAGGTTTTCAAGGCACGTCTCTGCCTTTGAAGTACCGAATACTGACAGATACCCAAGGCACGTCTCTGCACCATACGCAGGCCAAGTGACAGATCTTCAAAACACGCCTCTGCGTTTAATGCACAGGATGATGGCAGATCTCCACAATTAATGCTGGGGATTTGATTATATCTCCAAAAGCCGTAATTCCGACCAAAGCGTCCATATCCACTCGGCTTCAACGACCACTCGGCTTCTGTGCCCACTCGGCTTCTGTGCCCACTCGGCTTCTACGCCTGCTCGGCTTCTATGCCCACTCGGCTTCTGTGCCCACTCGGCTTCGACGCCCACTCGGCTTCGACGCCCACTCGGCTTCGATGCCTACTCGGCTTCGACGCCCACTCGGCTTCAACGCCGACTCGGCTTCTATACCCACCCGGCTTCTATGCCCACTCGGCTTCTACGCCTGCTCGGCTTCTATGCCCACCCGGCTTCTATGCCCGCTCGGCTTCTATGCCCACTCGGCTTCTATGCCTACTCGGCTTCTATGCCTACTTGGCTTCTATGCCATGGTGACAGTCATTTGGCTTCTACGCCAACCTCTTCTACACAAGGGATAACTACCTACATGGCTTCTATGCCGTGATCTTTGTAGCAGATATAAGCGTTTTGTCCCCTTAGTTGGACACGCGTCACATGCTCACTCAGAAGGTCATCTATACGCAGGTATTGGTTATTTTAAACCGTCGTGTAAAAGGGTGTTGTACTTTCTACTACTCGGTTTCTATGCCGACTGTGTGGTCACTGTCACTAAAAACTCTATAAATAGAGACCTCTATAAATGAGGAACAAGGTCGACAAATTGAAAAGAGAAATAGAAGAGAGAGAGAGAAAGGAGTCCAGAGCTCAGGCAAAGAGAAAGGGATCGACGACTCCGGCATCGGGCATCCACCCTCTTTAGCAACCCTCGAAGCGGCTTTCTGTCTTCCACGGCACTTCTTCAAAAATATTGTGTGGTCCAAGGGCTAAAGTGATCGACCGCAGATCAGACACCTATAGCAATATTTACCCAGATTAAATAAATTGTACTTAGGCATCCTCGTGTAGGATCAAATTTGTACAATCTTGTTTGTAAACATAAAAGAAGGGCGGGTCTTCGCACAAGACCTCGTTTTTCGCACACACCAAAATCTTTTCTCGTTTATTATCCTAAACAAGATGGCGACTCTGCTGGGGACGTCTTTCTCTTCTGATGAGGAAGCTATTGCTCAACACGATACGGTATCCGTGGGATCCGTAAAGAAGATACTGGTCGTCCAGTTCGACCAGTCTGCCTACGAAGATATGATTCGGGCAGGGGGTAGCTCTCACTCCCTCTCCGTCCAAAGCAACAGGAAGTTGCGCAAGGTCTGGATGCCCAAGACATCCCCTACCATTCCTGTGGACTCTCCGATCTCTCCGACCAATGAGGTTGTAGCTTTGCTCCCTCCGCACCTTGCACATAAAATTCAGTCACCTGTCTCTGGCAGGACCGAAAAAACTTCTGGCAAAGCCTCAGCGCTAACCCAGAAGTATAAACCGTGCCTTGCGCATAAAATTCAGTCACCTGTCTCTGGCAGGACCGACAAAACTTCTGGCAATGCCTCAGCGCTAACCCAGAAGTATAATCCGCGCTCTGCGCATAAAATTTAGTCTCCCGTCCCTGGTGGAACAGACGAAACTTCTGACAATGCCTCAGTGCTAGTACAGAAGCCTACTCCGCGCTCTGTACGTAAACTTCAGTCTCTCGTCCCTGGCGGAATAGACAAAATTTTTGATGATGCCTCAGCGCCGAATCAGGAGTCCCAAGCGCGCTCCGCGGGCAAAAGTACATCTGCCTCCTGCAGAAAAGCGGATGATCCCTGCAAACTACGCAAGGGAAGGCATGCGGAGGACTACTTAACTTCTCGGCCTTTACGCCAGCAAAGGAACAATCTGCCTACCCTCCGGATTATGCGAGAAGCTGATGGCCGACTGAGGACATCCTCAGCCTTACGCCAACAAGAGCAGAGCTCCAAATTATGCCATGAGAAGCCACTCAACGTAAAGTAGGCTCCACTTGCGGGAAGACACCCTCCTCGGGGATTATCCGCTACCCAGATGGCCAACCTGTTGTATGTAGGTGGCACAGGGAAAACTATGGTTACCAATACCCGCATGCCCACTGATGGGAACAGAAGGAACAAGTCTTCTTCTTCTGCAACTTCTCCTGACCTGCGCAATTATCTAATCCAGAAACGCAAGGAGAGGGGATCTTCCGGCATGTCTATTATGCCTCCTATCCAGCACTCTTGTAATAGTCATAAGATTGTAATTAATTGTTGCTGCTCTGAAGCAAAACGGTCGGCTTTCAACAGGTTGAGCTACTCTCCATCTTTCCAGGAAGAAGAGCCCATACAGGCATCTGTGAACATGGCTTCGCACATACATAGAGGAGGGTCGGGCTCAAGACGTCATCCCTCTAGAACTCCGAGCCGAAGGAGATTCAACATGCTCCTTAGGAACACCGAAGCTGGGGTGTTCCAAAATACTCGTTCGAGGTCGCAACAACCGGCTCCGTACTCTTCTGATTCCGACGCTGGGGGTCGTCAGTCTCCCGAATCAGACGCCGAAAGTATAGAGTCAACCTCTACAGAGACCTATACTAATCTTTCAATGACACCCAGGGAGATGGGAGTTTATGCCATTGGAGATGAACACGAGGAAGCTTCCCCGTCCGGGAGCGCTGAGCAATGCATCACTACACTGGAGACGTCTCTGAAGGAGATACAATCCATGATGGAGAACATGCACCAGATGATGCTAACTCAACACACAGCTGCCATGGCTCAAACATCGGCTCCTCCAACCCAGATAGGTGTGGGGGTGGACTTACCACCATCCAACACGATCCAAGAGCCCATTTGAGATCAAGAGTCAGCAGTTCCTCCGCTTTCTCACTGGGAGAATGTATTACCTCCCGCTGGAGTCGCAATACAATCGATACCGCACTACTCCATGGTCCCGCTACCGGCTGAAGATCCGATTCAGGCAGTACGGGAGTTGAAAGCCCAATTGGATGCCCTGAAGTACAAAGATCAGCTCAAGAAATTGGGAATCAACCAACCTTACCCGGCTATCTGGGAAGAGGTTCCCTTCCCTCCTAGATACAAACCACAGGCGATGGATTTGTTCGAAGGAAAAATGTCACCAAGTCAGTACATGAACTACTTCAGTATGATGACGGTGTTATTACAGGAGAACGATGCCCTCCTCACTCGGGTGTTCAAAGGCTGTCTCTCGTGGGTAGCTTACCAGTGGTACCGCAGCCTGGCGGACAACTGCATTACTTCTTTTGAAGACTTCAAGGCTTTATTCTTCACACGATTCTACGAAGGAGGGATGGACATGTCTATGTCCTCTCTCATCGAAGTCAAGCAGAAGAAAAAAGAGAATGTTCGCACTTTCATAGTACATTTTCGTCAAGCCACTTTGAAAATGCCTCCAGGAGTTCCGGACTCGGCATTAGTAGACATCTGCAGGAAGAACCTTCTCCCCGTGATCTTGGTGTTCACAGGACCATATCAGTTCCATGATTTGCCCTAGTTCATCATCTCAGCGGCAGCCGCGGAGGACAATAGTCAGAAGGCGCGCGATAATGGCATCATGATCTCAGCCTCTGATAAAAGCAAAAGGTCATCCTCCAACAGCGACCACCCTCGCAGTTCCAAGGGAAAAGAAACTATGGCAATCAACACGTCTAGGCAAAAGACTGTGGCTACCACACAGACAAAACCCGGGACTACCAGGCCCATTGAAGTGTACTCTTTCGACGACGACGATATTCCAAGCATATTTGAATGTCTCGTCAAAAGCGGCAAGATTATCCTTTCTGAGGTAAGACGGCCCAACGAGGCCGGCAGTACCAACGATCCCAAGTACTGTATCTTTCATAGGTACATACACCACCCCACAAAGGCGTGTTATATACTGAAAAGGAAGATCCAGGGGCTGATCGATGCTAAGGCCATCACTTTGTACAGCAGCGAGAAGACGGTCACGGCCAACATGATCTCTCTGTAATTTGGCAACCTGCCTCCCTAAGAAGTCCCGGACGGCGTTACACCAATTTCCCGGATGACGATGAACATCGTTAATCTTCCTCCTGCTAGAGGTCAAAATCACGACCAGCTACCACTAACTACCCAGCGGGACGAGACTATGTGGGTTCATCCAGATCTGGTGCCAGAAATCGAGAAAGAGACTCAAGCTGCTAGGGCTAAATCCAAAAAGAACTCAAAGTGCAAGCCATGTCACATGATTATGGTACACTTAGTACCAGAAGACGAGGTATTGACTACTGGAACCCGTTCAGGGAAAGCTTACCTCCAGGACTATGGAGCCAGCAAGGAAGATGCATCGGCAGACGCTTCAGCTGCCAAGCCTTCAGAACTGGAATCCATCGTACCAGAGGTCGGTCCTTCAAGACCAACTTCGGCGGACAAAGGGAAGCAAAAAGAAGTGCACTTTGATAAACCTGTGAAAAACATTCAAAACAAAGGTTTAGAGAAGCCGTACAACTTCGACATCCTGGCCCAACTGGCTAATACACCAGCCAGGCTGTCCATCTTCGAACTACTCAGGCTCTCTCAGGACACTCGTCAAGCCCTGAGTGAAGCATTGATGCAGGCGAATGCATACTTGACCCAGCTCAAGTCCCCTGACGAAGAACCCGTGGCGTGTCCTCGATGCCACAGTGTGATGGAGGTGATCCCAAACATCACTTTCACTCAAGACGACATGCTGTTAAAACATAATAAGCATGACAGACCCCTCTATTACACCGGGTACATCGGTTCCATGGAGGTCGACCGGATACACATAGATCCGGGATCGTCGATAGCATCATTCCTCATAGTCTGCTCAGACCGCTGAGGATTCCTACCAGCGAATTGGCTTACACCACCACTACGAACGTGGGTTTCAATGCCGGAAGAAGTAAGCCGTTGGGGAAGATTCGCCTGAGGATCCAGATTGGCAACCTCAGATCGGTGGCTACATGCTACGTCATCGATTCGGAGGTGTCCTACAATATTTTGCTGGGTAGACCTTGGATCCACGACCACAGCATCGTTCCTTCAACTCTACACCAATGCTTCAAATATGTAGACGTCCGAGGAACAGTGCAAACGGGGATTGCTGACCTGAACCTGTTCAAAGGAGTAGAATCCTACTACTCTGATGCCGTGTTGTACTCTCAAGACTACACGAAAGAGGTATCAGCCAAAGCAGAGAAGGAATCCCACCGGGAGCCAGAAGAACCCTCTGCCAAGCAACCTCTGACAATCAAAGTGAAAGGGCGGACTACTCGTCCAAAAGCCATAGAGCCTATAGCCATCCACCTAAACGAGACCAAGTCAGGGAAAGGGGGTGATCCTCTAGTGATCACTTTGAACCAGAAGCCTCCATCTTTAGTCATCAACCTCCGGCGCAGCAAACAGCCGAGTGATGTAAATGCAACCGGGAACGGAGTTTCAGATGATAATAAACATCCACTTTTCCAGTATATTAAGGCCCAAATTCCGAATCAGGAATCCTCCCCCTACGACGATATAGAACCTATAGCGCAAACATTCTTGGAAGCTATAGATTCCTATCATCCGTATATATGGGAAGTGGCGCCATCATCCAATGTCACCACGACATATGGACCGCATGAGGATTCAATCTTCATTGTCCCGCCTACTTGCAGCAGTCAGCATCCAATAGTCTTCGGCCGCTTGCGCAATGAACCAACGGTGCAAGAAGATTCTTCCGATGACGATGTCGGTAAAATTCAGGTTCACAGATACAGCCCGCAAGCTCTGAAGATCATGCAAAATATGGGTTATAACTTGAAGCTGGAACCAGGTCTCAACTATGGGAAGGGCAGACGAATGCCGCTACACGACGATCCCTATTATCAACGAACTCATTTCGGGTTAGGGTATACAACCTCCCTTGCGACTCCTGAGTCAAACAAGGATGTCTTTTCCTCCTCTCAAGATGGCTCAGCGCCCTCCGACTCATCTCAGGCTCTCGAGCAAACGTTATCAGTAAATATGGTAGTAACAGATTCCTTCGAATCAGACGAACAAGAATCTGAACTGTTTGAGAATGACACATGGGCTCAGCAAATGGATACACAATGGGAGTTCCGCTTCGAGCAGAGAGAACCTTCCACTGAAGACAAAGTTATCCAGATTGACGTTGGGGTTGAACTTTCGCCAAAGCCGATATTTATCAGTAACAATCTTCCTGAAGCAGAAAAGGAAGAAGTTATTCAGCTGATAAAAGAATATATCGATGTCTTTGCGTAGAATTATGAGGACATACCAGGCCTTGATCCAAAGGTGGATACTCATAGGCTCAATATATTGCCCGATTCGAAGCTTGTGAAGCAACACCAACGCCGGTTTCGCCCGGATATGATGGACGCCATTGAAGCTGAAGTCAAGAAGTTGATAGCCTGCGGCTTCATCCGTGAAGAACAACATCCCGACTGGGTCGCTAATGTTGTCTCGGTCATGAAGAAGAATGAAAAAGTACATGTCTGCATCGATTACCGAGATCTAAATGCAGCCTGCCCTAAAGACGAGTTTCCTCTTCCCATCACAGACGTCATGATTGACAATACATGCAGTTTTGAACGTATGTCTTTCATGGATGGATTCTCAGGGTATAATCAAATCAAGATGCATCCTGAAGACGAGAAGCATACTGCCTTCCGGACACCACTGGGGGTATATTTCTATATGGTCATGCCCTTCGGATTGAAGAATGCAGGGGCTACATACCAACGGGCTATGAGTAACATATTCTATGAGCATTTCGCAAGATGGTGGAATATTATGTAGACGATGTAGCTGTCAAAAGCCGCCCCAAGGATACTCACACCCAAGACTTGAAGACAGTATTTGACTTGATGCGCCAACATCAACTCAAAATAAATCCTACAAAGTCCTTTCTGGGTGTATCTAGTGGCAAATTTTTGGGATTTGTCATTACCGCCAAGGGCATTCAAGTGAACCCTGATAAAGTCAAGGCCATCTTAGAAATGCGACCGTCCCACAATCTGAGGGAGCTCATAGGATTTCAAGGTCGTCTGGCTTATATCCGGAGATTCATATCCAACCTCTCGGGGAGATGTCAGCCTTTTTCTCACCTCATGAAGAAAGAAGTATCCTTCGTATGGGACGAAGCCTGGCAGCAAGCATTCGACGACATCAAACGTTACCTCACTAGTCCGCCAGTTCTGGTGCCTCCTGTCATGGGAAAACCATTCGTGCTGTATGTTCGAGCGATGGATCATTCTCTGGGAGCTCTTCTCGCACAAAAGAACGAGATGGGTCACAAGCAGGCTATCTACTATCTCAGCAGGATGATGGTTGGAGCTGAGCACCGGTACAATCCAGTGGAGAAAGAATGCTTGGCTCTGATGTTCGCTATCCAGAAGATGCGACACTACGTCACAGGACAAACCATTCACATCATCTCCAGGATCAATCCTCTTCGGGTACTGATGAGCAAGCCAAGTGTTCTTAATTCCTGACTCGCGACTTGGGCAATGTTATTAACACCATATGACATAGTATACGTCCCTCAGAAGTCCATCAAAGGCCAAGCATTGGCTGACTTCCTAGCTACTCATCCGATCCTGGAGGCCTCCAAATTGTATGAGGACATTCCCGACGAAGTCGCAGAATGTAATTCCGCAATGGAAAGCGATGCATGGCAACTATTCTTCGATGGTGCCTCCAGAGCTGGTCCTAGGGGAAACGTGGTTTCGGGAGTAGGAGTTGTCCTGGTTACTCCTGATAAGCTTGTCATCTATCGAGCATATTCTCTTAGCGAGTCCTGTTCTAACAATGTGGCAGAGTATAACGCTCTACTAATCGGGCTCCAAGTCGCTAAAGAATTGGGCGTCGAATCTTTGGAAGCTTTCGGTGATTCTCTGCTAATCGTCAACCAAGTCAGAGGAATATATGAAGTCCGGAATCCAGACCTCATCCCCTATCACCGAGCAACGGTCGAGATGACCATGACATTTAAAGGATTCTTCCTAGAGCATGTCCCTCCATCTTAAAATCTGGAAGCTGACGCTCTAGCCAGCCTAGCTGCCGATTTAGCTACCCCTATAAGGAGGCAGAATTCGGTAATCCTTCTTAACAGAGATTTATTCTGTGTGAATAACAACTTTCACATAGAACGCAGCTATACACTGGACACAGATCTTCCAAGGAGAGACTGGACGAGTCACTTTATAGACTTCGTAGCATACAAAATCTTGCCAGAAGATCCTAAAGAAGCAGTATCCATTAAAAGACGATCATTACGCTTCTATTTCGACGCATCTTCACAATGTCTATATTTTTGGTCCTATGATGGACTATTATTACGATGTCTCTCTGGTGACGAAGCACAACGGATTATCCGTGAAGCCCACGACGGCGTATGCGGAGCACACCAACCCGGTCCTAAGCTACAGGATCGCATCAGGAGAATGGGCTATTACTGGCCTACTATGATCACAGATGTGATAAAGTATGCAAGATAATGCAGAGCCAGTCAGATCCATACAAACTTTATCCATCAGCCTCATGAGTACCTGCATCCTACGGTTGCATCCTGGCCTTTCGAAGCATGGGGTATGGATATCATTGGTCCTATTCATCCGTCTTCTTCCAGAGGTCACCAGTTCATACTGGCCATCACGGATTACTTCTACAAATGGGCAGAGGCGGTCCCTCTTGCTGAGGTAAAGGCATCTAATATGATCAGCTTCATCAAATATTACGTCATTTATCGCTTCGGGATACCTCGAAGGATAATCCATGACAATGGGCCTCAATTCATCAGCCAAGCGTTTCATCAATTTTGCGATAAAAATCGGATACAAAATATTGCCTCTATGACATATAATCCTGCTGCTAATGGTTTGGCGGAAGTTTTCAATAAAACCATTATCAAGCTCTTGAAGAAGTTCGTCTCTTCGAACAAAAGGGATTGGAATGAGAAACTGGAAGAATGTCTCTGGGCATACCGCACAACGGTACGGGCATCGGCAAGTTGTACCCCATTCTTATTAGTTTACGGGAGCGAAGCAGTTCTCCCCATCGAGATCCAAATTCCGTCACTCCGGATAGCCGTGGCTAATGGGCTGACTCAAGAGAAGAATGACCTGTTAAGGCTTCAAGAGCTGGAAGGATTAGACGAGAAATGCCTCCAAGCTCAACAGCGCATCGCGCTCTACCAAGCACACATTTCCAAGTCTTTTAATCAAAAGGTAAAGGAAAGGGTGTTCAATTTCGGTGAGCTAGTCTTAGCTGTGAGAAGGCCGATGATTCTCACTCACAAAAGTAAGGGCAAATTCCAGCCCAAATGGGAAGGCCCTTATGTGATCGAGACGATGTTCTCAAACGGCGCTTACAGGTTAGCCCAGCCCAATGGAGACCTGCTAATGGCTCCTATCAATGGCAAATTCCTGAAAAGGTACTATGCCTAACCCCTCTGCTCAAGAGGAATAGGGCGAAAACCTCCTTCTGACTAAACTACTTCCAAAAAGACATTTTTTTAGCTAGGAGCAAATTTTATCATATAACCTCTGAATAGATATATCCTGCTGAAACTTACAGAGTATATCATGTTCATATTACCTCTGATATCACTTTTTACCTAAACCTGGCATTTATATTCCAAAATGATGGGTCCACAAAGTCAGATGAAAAGCCTCTTTATTATTCCCAAAAAAAAGGGAGCAGAAGTACATTGAAAAGCAAAAGCAAAAGTACATCATTTAGGGGGAGCGGTCAGGTCACGAAGCTGCTGCGCCAGCGCGGCCATCCTCTCAGTCTTAGAATCCAAGACATTATGGCGAGCCCGCTCCAGTCGTGCCTCATCATCGCTCATGAGGGACAGTTCGGCCCTAGCCCGAAGAAAACCAGCACGGGCAGTTTCTGCACGCACCAAGTTCTGTTGTGCTACGCCCAACCGGCTATCCACTGCAACTAGAGCTTCCGACGACTGAGAAGCCCACTCCTTTGCCTGAGCAATTTTTATTTCCAGCCTGAGGACCCTCGCTACGTTCCCTTCATGCTCGGCCTGGCACTTCATTCGAAGAGCAATGGTCTCCTCCAGGACGACTTTTCCTTCATCCATCTCTTGCTGATGTGTCCGGATGGATTTATTTACGCCTGCCATCTGTTTGGTAAGCTGCGCAGTCATGGAGTCGTATCTAGCCTGGACCAGATCTTCAACATTGTCTTGATCTAGCTGCAAGTATTCGTTAATGGGTTGCTCCAAACTATTAACTATCTCCTCCAGCGTCTCAGCTAGCCCAGTGTTGTCGAATTCTTGGATCGGCGCTATCACAGACTGGGAGGACCTCTTCAGCGACACAGCTCAGATTCTTCGCCAACACCATTGATATTAATATTTTCAGAGTGTTGTAGAAGGTGCCGGTGAACTGCTCGATCAGAGCAGCTAGATCCAAACGGACGCCGGGAGTGGCCTCAATATTGGCGTGTCCCCCTCCAAGAACAACCGCAGACGATATTGCCACGGCCGTCGCCTCAACAGGTGGTGCGACGAAAGAAGAAGCACCAACACCACATGAAGATACCAGCATACTCAAAGGAGGCATTGTCGAAATGACAGGCTCGTCCTCCTCTTGAGATATCGGAACCTCGTCGACGGGCGAGCCGGCACCCGAAGATTCTTTCTCTTCAAAATCAGCCACATCCGTGTCGCCGCCAGAGCCAAAGGGCACATCTACACTTCCCTCCCCGAAGAGGTCTTCCCCTGAAAGGAGGACGAAAGGAAGTTAATATCAGCATAATGTTAACTTTCCTAAAAGAAAAGGCGTGAAGACGATATTTACCCGTGGCCGACGGCATATATGTCGCATCCACAGCCTGTACAGCTAAATCATTCCTTAATGATGCTAGGCAAGCTATTATACCTGGAGAAGGGGGTGCTCTAAGAAGCACCGACGAATGCTCTTCCAGGTCCTCGTCAAATTCCGACCGAGGCTCATCGACTGGAATCTCGCCAGATGCACTAGCAGACACGGCAGGAGTCTCTCCCGATGCCGATCCACATAAAGGTATTCTCAGGCCCGAAGGTGACCTCGTTCCACTACCTGAAGCAGTAGCAGCGACGGCAGCCTCCAGCAGAGATTCTCCGACACCACCAACCGGAACATTAGAGGGTCCCTCTCTAAAAAGCGAGGAATCCCCAATCAAAGAGTCATCCCCAACATGGGAAGATGCAAGCTCACTTCCAGGAGCCTCAACACCAAGGATCCGGAGAGGACGATTAACCATCTTCTTCTTCCTCTTACGAGGGAAAGTCTCCTTCGAAGTAGGGGCCCTTCGCTTCCCAGAAACCACCAAAGGGCCTGCAGGCAGAGGAACTTCACCCCTCGATATCGCCACCAGAGGCTCATCTGGATTGACGAAGTCCTCGCCCTCGTCAGAAGAGACCGAGGGGACTTCGACTCTTCCCCTAGGCTTGGAAGAGGGCACCCTAAAACTTCCATGCATATCGAAATCGCGATGGAAGGTGTTCGTTGCCACATAAAACTGGGCATACGAGTGCAGGATACGCAGCTCCGTGGAGAGTGTGAGGACCGGCACAGTAAAAATTTCTCCAGTGCAACCCATGAGGAAATATCGCCATCCTCTCGCTCCATCAATGAGTCCACCCCTGGACCAGAAGCTGGTGACGGTGTTGCCCACGTGCAACTGATCATACCCAAACTGCCTGGCGAACCAACTAGGCAGGTAAGGCTCCAAGAAGCAATAGTCTTCACTCCTGTACAGTAGATGGGAAGGCCTAATGCAGACCAACCAATTAAAAGCTTCAGGAGAAAGATTAGTCTTCTCTCTACCGTAATCTTCAAGCCTAATCCCCGATTGATTGCGATGTACGGGGGGACAGTACAGAAGAGCTTCCAGCTGTGACTGAGGCCCAGCTCTCGCCGACAGTCTAGAACCGTGGTCACGTTCCAGGAAGATTTCTGGTAGTTCAGCAAGAAACTAGCCCCCGAACTACTGTCGGAGCCGGGAGACATAACCCTGGGGTTATGAAGAATTAACCATCCCATCAGATACAGGTATGGTAATTCTATCCTAGGAAAGCTATCACGCCGAGTCTCATCGGCAAGTAGCACGTCAGTCATGGCCCTCAGTCCGGCTTGAATACGGCACACCATGGCAGGGAGCAAGCCTACTCTTGCACCGAACACCAGACACACTGCAGGCCACAGCGTGTTGCGGTGAATGCGGTCCGCAGATGCGACGTCAGGTACCACCACTCGGCGCAACCATATGGAGAAAAATCCAGCCAGTTGAGCTTACCTAGACAGAGGCCTGCGGCAACGCCTCAAATAACTATAGGCCTTAGTGCCTACAGGATACTGTCCTATCCCTTCGTCGAGGATCAAGTCCGGAGGCCCAGCATCCACTATGAGATCGTCGACTACCTGAGCGTTAAGAACGCTCAAAGGATTCACAGGCAGATCCTTGCCCTCCAATACCTTCTCCGGCTTAGCAGTCCTGAACTGGTGAAAGAAGAGGTAGGACGTCCATTTGCTTATGTGATCCAAATCTGAGCGCTTATCATAAAAGTGGTGCAAGCAAGGTAGTGGCACATCAGCTCCTGATACACTTCCCCTACCCGAGGGTCTGAATCCCCCAGCTCCCGGTTCGTAGGAACATACTCTTCATACGGAGTATCCCCATCGGCAGTCTCGAGATCTCTGCCATCTCATATAGGGCCAATCCCAACTCCCCCAGTGGAGTGGCGAAAGTCCCGGTGAGCGAAATATATTGCTCCATCAGTGCCAGAAACAGGTTAGGGTTAGGAGGTAACCCAACACTGGTAGCACTCACAGCTGCAAACAGACCAATATTTTCCAACTCGGTCTGAAAATGCTTCAAGGCCCAATCAACTAAGCGAGCCCATCGAAGGTTTGAAGGGGTGATCCACTCACCGCACCGAGGGTTCACCTTAGGGTATACTCCCCCGTGCCCCATAAAATCATTGCAGAAAGTCGGTAATTGGACCGGCTGGATCACCAAGCTGTCTTCACTCGGGACACTGTCCGGGTACAGTCCCCTGAACAACGTCATATTACCGGTAGGACGGCTAACAAATGATCCCTGGTCAGCGCCTTTCAGATGAAAGATCTTTCCCGGCCTGCCGTAGAGATCGGGAGTCAGCGTCCACGACATCTTCCTGGGATGTGTGGCATGGAAGAAAGTCGAGAGGGGATAGTCACTCGGCATTTTGGGCAGATACAAAACCAAGCTCCCGGCAGGGAAAACCCAGAGTTCTCTCTTGGGCTTCGTCTGGGACTGCTTGTCAATCATGTCCCCGAAGAGGAAGGCCAACTTTATGTATTGGTCCCCGTCTATATACGTCAGGGGCTCACCGTTGATCATGCTCAGCAGCATTCGCTCGCCCTGAGCCGATATCAGAATCTCCCTTCCTTCCGGATACTGCGGCCCAGAGACAGGAAATGTCACGTGTGACAGATCCTCCAGATAGTTGGAGTGCAGCATCCCTGCGGCAGAACCCATCACATCGGCTAGCGGAGACACATGCAAGTCAACTGCAAGAGTACAAGAAAAATATGTCAGTTCCTATAACTAGACATTACAGATCTTGCAGCACACGCCAAAAATCAACAGTCTGTGCTTTACGCCAAGACCGTAAAAAACTTGACCACTACGCTGGAATCCATTTCCTAAAAAAGCGTAAAAAACTCAAGGCTGGTAGTATACAGTCTGTGCTTTATGCCAGACTGATAAAATTGAGGTATTACGCCAGAATCTTCATCCAGAAGCGTAACACCCAAATTTTATACACCAACTTTCGACAGTCGAAGCTTTTACGCCGGACTGCGAAAGTATGGAGTTTTTACGCTGACACATTAGAAATGTGGGCGTAAAATATGAAACGTCTCTGTGCATCATCTTCCTCGAAGAGGCTATCAGCACAGGAGACGACCTAGCACGGTCACGTACAACGTGTGCGAAGGATTTTCGGTCGTTCTTCTTCATCCCAAATGCTCTACCTTTTAGGCCGGGTGCACTGCTCGTCGGCGGGATACTTCGTTCTGAAGAAAGTTCGCCTTGCCCGACCGAAGATGCTCACACTTGAGCGGAAGAACGAGAAGAAGAATCAACCTTCTTTCCCTTAGTGGAGGAGGATTGTTTCGAGGCCATTACTGGAAACTTCGAAATCTCGGAGAGGAAACGAAGGAGAACTCGAACAGTCGAAGGCTTTCTTTCGCAGAATACGAATAAAAAGTTTCTCTCTCAGAAACTTGGGGTATATATAGAGTTCAGATGGACTCCTCGAATCCCGAACCAAAATCTCCTAATTAATATCTGGTTATGATTGGGTACTACGTGAGCCTTTTACTCAGAGAATGCGGACAGTCAGCGAATTCGAAAAAAAATTCGTACGAGGAAGATACGTGGTTTTTTACGCTAAGGATCTTTCTACGCTCGACAGCTACAGATCTACGATTTTTACGCTCACAGGCTACAAGTCTATAGTTTTACGCCCGGATGTCGTTGTGCTCGGTAGCTTTTACGCTCGAAAGGCTACAAACCTACGACTTCACGCTCAGCAGCTACAAATCTATGATCTCACGCTCGATGGCTTTTTACGCTCAGAGGCAACAGATCCATGAATTCACGCTCGGAAGATTTTTCTTTTCAGAAGCTACAAATCTACAGTTCTGCACCAAGGAGTTTTTTACGCTCGACAGCTACAAATCTACGATTTTTTATGTCCTAATGGCTACAAGTCTATAGTTTTACGCCCGGATGCCTTTGTGCTCGGTAGCTTTTACACTCGAGAGGCTACAAACCTACGACTTCACGGTCAGGAACTACAAGTCTATGATTTCACGCTCGGTGGCTTTTTACGCTCAGAGGCAACGAACTTATGATTTCACGCTCCACGACTTTCCGCACATCTGAAAGATGCGCAGTACAATACAGTACATCTGAACGATTCTCAAGACGGTCAATTACAGGAGTTCACACAGAAGATACTCCTTCTTGGCCTCAAGATACCCGAAGTCCCCGAAGCATACAGAGTTCAACATTGAAAATTACTCTTCCTCATGGGTCGATTCGAAGTTTATCCTGAATCTAGTCTGAATATTTCGTCTGCGAATTCAAGATGACGACTCAGTTTGACAGCCAGTTCTCACCCGGTTCCAAGGGATTTTCGAGAAATCATTCTTGAAGACGACGGTCTGAACAAAAATTCTGTTTATCAGAAGTAAAGAACAGTTCAAAATTCTACGCGGTTCCTAACAGCAGGACAGTTCGAACACTCGACTGCTAAGCGGCTTTCTGCGCATCCTTAGTTATGCGTAAAAGACAGGACAGGACCTAGCGCTCTTTCTACACAGAGTTAGCGTAAAGAATCAGACGTGTCGAAGCTACACATATTCAGACTACACAGCAAAGTATGGCAAGATAATCATATGCACGGAAGAAAGACAATTTTATTAAAGATTAAAGTCATGATTACATATGAGGAAAATCCAATCTACAAGGGTTTTTCTTCATTTTCATTATTACATATGAGGGGAATTCCGTCTACAAAGGGCTTCCTCATCATCGTCTGAAGATCGCGCCCAGAATCTGTTCTGCCAGGTTCTTGTATGGGCGCCAATTCTTCATCTCTCCTCCAGCAGTTGGTCGGTTTTCGCAACCGACTAAAATGATAAATGGAGGGAGAATACGAAAATGGGCCTACCTAAATTATGCAGATCCCATGCTCCGTGCACCGTGACAGATTGAGTTGAGGTACTTCACCCAACTCAATATCCGAGGTCAGAGCTAGTTGCTGCTCTGCTCCACGGAGGTAACGGGAGAAGGTACCGCTTACAAGCGGCATGGCGAAATGCGACCCTTCTTCTCTCCCGAAGAACCACCATACAAAGTTGCTGATTATCTCGAGCAAAGGAGGCTATGATATCCTTCCATGATCCATCGTTGCAGAGGATATTTGCTCGAAGACGCCGTCTTTTTTGGCTCCTTAGCTGCTGGAAGAGCATGATCTCCTTCTTCCTCAAGTCGACCCGACAAACTCCGGCCACCATCTCTGTATGGTGAAGGAAGTGTTGGAAGAGCAGGAGAACTCCTTAGCCTTTTTATAGGCAAAACAGATCACCGATCCCCAATAACTCTGCCATAAAGTCAGCCATGAAAGAACGTGTCAGGCTTGACCATTTCAGGCTCCACTCAGAGCGTTTCGAGTTACGAGGAGCGGTTCATGCTTCATTCAAAGCATTTCAAATTACGAGGAATTTAAAAGCTTTGAAGGGGGTCTTGTAGAAGCATGAAAAATATGCGGGATAGCTACACGCGGCGTACTGAGGCAGAGCAGCATAAACATAAGACTACGGAGCCATCAGCGTGCAACAGAGTTTTTTTTCGCTGGGCACAGCGTAAAATATAAGCTCGAGGACCATCCGCGTAAAGCAGTATGCCCAGGCTACTTCAGCATAAACAGGGTTATTCATCGCCTTTATGGCGTAAAAGCTCATCCGCTTTCAATACAACATTGAAGTGTATGAGGGACGCTTCGTATTCTTCGAAATGAACCTGTCAGATCGTGCAATGAACCTGACGTCTGGACTTCTGACAAAAAGTAATACACGACAACCCAAGCGACGGCTATAATGATGGCGCGGCACTGCTACCCAGGCTGTCACTTATTGCCATTTCCTCTGCGTAAACTGCTTTCACGCAGACAAGGGGATAGCGACCTAATTTTACACAGGCGGATGTGAGCTGTTTACGCTCCGCAGAGGACAAACCGCCTGCCACGTCAAAAGATGCACCTCGTACGAGATTCGAGGCACATCTTTGTAGTTTATGCACAGAGCGGTGACAGGTTCTCAAGGCACGTCTCTGCCTTTGAAGCGCCGAATACTGACAAATGCCCAAGGTATGTCTCTGCACAATACGCAGGCCAAGTGACAGACCTTCAAAACATGCCTCTGCGTTTAATGCACAGGATGATGGCGGATCTCCACAATTAATGCTGGGGATTTGATTATATCTCCAAAAGCCATAATTTCGGCCAAAGCGTCCACATCCACTTGGCTTCAACGCCTACTCGGCTTCTGTGCCCACTCAGCTTCAACGCCCACTCGGCTTCTACGCCTGCTCGGCTTCTATGCCCACCCGGCTTTTGTGCCCACTCGGCTTCGACACCCACTCGGCTTCGACACCCACTCGACTTCTATGCCCACCCAGCTTCTATGCCCACTCGGCTTCTACACCTGCTCGGCTATGCCTACCCGGCTTCTATGCCCGCTCGGCTTCTATGCCCTCTTGGCTTCTATGCCTACTCGGCTTCTATGCCTACTTGGCTTCTATGCCATGGTGACAGTCATTTGGCTTCTACGCCAACCTCTTCTACACAAGGGATAACTATCTACGTGGCTTCTATGCCGTGATCTTCGTAGCAGATATACGCGTTTTGTCCCCTTAGTTGGACACGCGTCACATGCTCGCTCAGAATGTCATCTATACGCAGGCATTGGTTATTTTAAACCATCGTGTAAAAGGGTGTTGTACTTTCCACTACTCGGTTTCTACGCCGACTGTGTGGTCACTGTCACTAAAAACTCTATAAATAGAGACCTCTATCAATGAGGAACAAGGTCAAAAAATTGAAAAGAGAAATAGAAGAAAGAGAGAGAGAGAGAGAGAGAGAGAGAGAGAGAGAGGAGTCCAGAGCTCAAACAAAGAGAAAGGGATCGACGACTCCGGCATCGGGCATCCTCCCTCTTTAGCAACCCTCGAAGCGGCTTTCTGTCTTCCACGGCACTTCTTCAAAAATATCGTGTGGTCCAAGGGCTAAAGTGATCAACCGCAGATCAGACACCTATAGCAATATTTACCCAGATTAAATAAATTGTACTTAGGCATCCTTGTGTAGGATCAAATTTGTACAATCTTGTTTGTAAACATAAAAGAAGGGCGGGTCTTCGCACAAGACCTCGTTTTCCGCACACACCAAAATCTTTTCTCATTTATTATCCTAAACAGTACATCAATATAACATGCGTGCATAGGCATTTACATGTGTTTATATATGCATAATCCTATACGTACGTAGGTACGTCACAATGTCGCAAAAATCTCAACAACGCTAACCTAACTCTATATCAAACATGCGAGTAACCTCTTTAACTCACATCTCAACACTATTTTAAGCTGAATTAAATAGGTTTAATAGGGGGAGGAGATGATATAGAAGGAGGGGGCGGCTAGAAAGGGGCTGTGTACATGTGGAGAGAATAGGGGGCCGAACCTCAAAGATAGGTAGGGTTTATTATATGTGTAGGTGTTTGGTTGTATGCTATAGATTTAAAGTTAATTTAAATCTATGGAGAGGATTATTTGAGAGGCTAATATATCATGTAATGTCTCTATAATTAATGTGGCTGATTTTATAAATATTTATTTGGGTTTAAATGAGGTACAAAAGATAAATGGAAAGATTTGATTTTCAAAAATAGAAGATATGAATTTTAAATCAAAGATTTGAATCATGCAAAGTTTATAGAGAATGTGGGGACCCAAATAAATAGGGTACAATTATCATGGACGTAGTAGGTCTAGTTAGGCTCATGAATATAAAATTAATTGGAAAAAAATGGTTGGTGTTGTATATTAAAATCGTATGCAACGACAAGAAGGTAATTAATTGCCATTTTCTTGTAATTGTATCGCGAAGGTTGTGTGATCAAAACGAATCATGAAAGTGTAATTTTATGAGTGACAGTCATGGTATGAGCCTAATTTGGCTTGTCTAAGTCTAGCATGCAAAGTTTGCTTGAAAGAAAAAGGCTAGTGTTGTACTCGAGATCTTAAGACTACGGTAAAGGGTTTCTAAAGTTTAAAAAAAATTAATAATTATATTAAATAAATAAATAATTTTTTTAATATAAAAATAAATAAATAATAAATAATAAATAAATAAAAATACCAAAATAATCCTATATGAAAATTATGGTGTTTACTCTTTTTAACCCCATGCATATTCTTTTGTAGAATTTACCATCATGTGACCCTCTTGACTTGGGGAGCATGCTCCAACCCCTTTATAAGGAAAGTCATTCCTTTGTTTTCTTCTCATTCTAATTCCAATTCCAATCCAAATTCAAATCCATCACAACTACCAAATCAACTCAACTACAGTCACCATATTCGTGTCCGGACCCGTGTGTCCACATCCAAATTCCTCATGTCACCCGTGTCGGCCTCGGATCTAACCCCAGTTGTCTTTCCACTATTTTCAGTACCCAAAGTACATCCACAACATTTTTTGTCGTGTACGACATAAACCCTGACACGATCCCTAACACAGTATAATACGTTGTGTCCAGATCTCGGACACATCGATACAGAAGAATACATAACCCTAGATCTAACCTCCTCTGCCTGGAGTTGTGCTTCGGACTTTACCTCCACCACTAGATCTGTTTGACTCCGCCAAGCTATCTAGATCTACTCCAGCGACTTGTCGTACGAAGCCACATCGCCTGGAGCCGCCACCGTGAATCGCTTCTAGCGCCTTTGACCACACAACCTGATGCGTCCCTGTGCTCGAGCTGTCGACATCGACCGCCGATCTCTGGCATCATCGGCCTTCATATTTGAGGCACATCCGGTCCTGGGTCACTATCGGTGCACCTTTCCAGTGGTCGCACGAGCTTCTACGTCGCTGCCATCACTTAGAGATGTTTCCTACGATTGGCCATCACCTGATCTCCTCTACAGTGATGCGCCCGAACTTCGGATCTACCTCTTCGGATCTTCGCCAAGCCTCGAGAGGAGCACGAGCTCTATCCGCCGCCTTTGCCTCGACTACCGACTTACCCCATCCGTCGCTTGCCGGATCTGCCGAACTAAGCTTCCCTCTTCCTCTTCATTCCTTTATTTCTTTCCTATTTTCGTCAAATGATTCTCTCTTCCCTAATATTAAGAAAAGTGAATGCTTGTTTTACTATTTTGTGTTAAATAATTGGGTTTAGTATTAATTTGAGGGTTTGTATATGTATATAATGATAATGAATACTTCTTAAAATAGATTTGTATGCATTCTAAATTAATCTCTATATGGACTTCAAGTGTATAACCTAAGTTTCATAAAAATATTACTATATGGATTACAAATATATAACTTGGTATTTGTTATTAAATACATCTCCTAAATGGGCTTAGCTTTAGTAATAGGTTAATTTATAAGAGGGTTTTAAGTGTAATGGACCAAGTGAATATATATATTTTATAAAACTTTTCTAATTGATTTCTATATGGATTATGAGCTTTTATATTAAAATTTTGAGTCTATTTGTATATTCAAATCTATAAATATATTAGTTTCTAGATAATGAATATTCTTAAAGATATAGATTGGGCCTTTAAAGAATTTATATAGATTACGATTTTGGACTTTATAATAATGTTTCCTAAAATATATTTTGGTCCAACTAAAACAAACTACCACTTAGCATAATTAGTTATTTTTAGCTTAGCTAATTTGTGCATTTTTTATCTATTCGCGGGCTATTGCGGACCTGGTATCTCCGTCTCAAATTTCTTGTGGATCTCCTATTAGGGAATTCTTTTTATTGTTCTTGGCTATTGGGACTACTATGGACTCATTGGGACTATCTATTACATCATTTGAGATCATCTAGAGAAGTATGGCATTTGTACCATTATGTGTCGATACGTTCATATCGCGTACGTCAACTCCAACTACTACCAAAATAAGGCAAATTAACGACGCATGAAAGAGTCGCCAAATGGCTAAATTACGTCGCTAATACTATTTAGCGACGTTTTAATTTAGTTGCCAAAAAACTAGTCATTGATCAAAACGATGTCAAAAAATATCGTTGTTATGACGTAATTTAGCGACATTACAAAGTCGTAAAAATGGCAACTCTTAGCGTCGCAGGTCGCCAAATTTGTGACGTTTTATTTTAGTCGATAATTGTCGTTAAATTTAGCGTCAACTTGCGACATAATCAGCGACGAAAAGCTGACATGGCCAAAATTAATATGTCAGCAATAATTAGCGACGTTTAGTGATGATCAAAGACGTAAAATAAATTATTGGACAGTTTAGCGACGTCATTAATGACTCATATGGACGTCACTGAACGTCACTAAATGTCGCTGAAAGTCGCTAAGGTTCAAAAAAAAATGAATGCTTGCAATATAACAATATAACATGCTTGCAGTATGATCACATTTCAAGAAAATAGACAGACCCGGAGCAACCCTCCGTTGAATTTCCTGGGTTTGCCGACCCCTTCGGTGGAACACTCAACACCGGTACAATCACACAACAATAATGATAAAATAAATCAAAAAAAAGTTCTAAGGCCTGAATATAGTAACACAATATCCAGTCACACAATAAAAATGTACAAATAAGTCACACAATAAAAGTATACAAATAATATGTACAAACTCCCATGAATGGGCCAATACACACATGTCGAAAAAAAACTACTACTGATCAGGAGGAGGAGCCGTGTCGAATCTGAGATAATAGCGCGTCAAACTGCTCCCGTGTAAGCGTCACGGAACCCGATTCAGGAGTCGATGTAGATGACGATGAAGGTAGACCAGGAGGATGTCGTTGCTCCAACTCTGTCAGTCGAGCGTTGTAAGTATCTATGACAGATAATAACCTCCTAGTACTATGCTCCACTCGCTCGGCCATCTTAAAATGTGATGCCTGCATCCTCGATAGTAAAGCGTCCACGGTCTCCACTCGCTCACTTATCCAAATATGTGATACTTGTATCCTCGATAGTATGGCGCCCACAATCAACTGCGACTCCTGCAGCGATGTCACGTTGCGCTCTATCGATGTGGCCAGATCGCTCAGCTCCATGATGCTACGCTCCAGCGATAGCGTGCTATGAGCGTCGCATCGTCCGTCTATGGCTGCACCATATTCCTTTGCATCAACTCGTCATATAGAGATGCAATATGAAGGTCAACTCTCTCTTGGGCTCATTGTGACTCCTGGGAGGACTGTAGGATATGCAAATCGACAGAGGGTGTCCTAGAGGACTGTGATGCAACATAGGTGCTGTAGGATCCCGTACCGTAGTATGTACCCCTATATAGACCACCAACGGCTCTCATCCACAGCTCGTCATCCGACAGAGCTGGGTGGGTCGGGGTTCCGAGGAACTACTTCCCTCTCCAGGTGTGGGCTGGGTCGACTCTTCACGGATCCTCCTATACTCAACCTATAAAAATATATATCTATCGATAAGCGTACTATTACTATATATCTTAGGTACTTATTACTAATTATATATATTTTTGCTAAGTTATATCAAAATTAACAAAATATAAGAGTAATACTTATGTAGCTCATTATCGCCCTATCATCGATAAGTTGTCCCCCTTCCTATGAGTGGCGAGGAACACTGTCTCCATGTTCGCATCCTCACCCCTCTGGACCTGTTAAAAAAATATTATTTGTTATTAGAGTTAAAAATTAGGCCAAGATGATTAAAAATTGTACTTATACAATGAAAAAATTACCAAGCGACGAAAATATTCCGTCATTGGAATTGACCCACTACACCACTTTCCTGCCTTCTGCCGAGCCTCCTAGGCCTTCTCTGACATTTCTCTATAACTATCCTTGTTGAATCTATCCCTCATCGTAGTCCACTATTTAGACGTGATCCAGCCTTGGATCGGTTTTCCTTCGCGATCAAAAGCCTTCTGGTCATCCATAGCATCACGGATGAGCTTGGAGGCGACGGAAGGAAACTGTTGCTCGATCTGTGTGGCCCGGTATGGTGGATATGTTATCTACAAGAAGTACAATAGTTAGTTATAAAATATTAACATAAAAATATTACTGATGTTAAAATAAAATATACTTTTACCTTGAAGTGCCCAAACCAGAACGTCTTTCTCTTCCGAGGCATCCGAGTAGTTTATCCATGGCCAACCATAGTTTTGCCTCAAAAATGTCCCAGTGCTCACTGTACCGCCGGGAGATGATATCTATATATACATTGATAATTAAACTCATTAAAAAGTGAATATATATTCATAAGAAACAAATAACTAATCAACTTATTTTGTAGGGCCATCGGCCCAAATCTCTATTCTTGTCTCATCCGGTGGAGCGCACGGAGGATCGCTCTGATATGGAGACGGAGTCGGCTCAACCGCCATCTCCTCCTCTATTTTTGTGGTACCGTCAGCAGTATGAATACTGGACGGAGCAGGAACACTAGACGAGATACTCTCTGGCCTGGAACTGCTAGTCCCAGGAGTACTGACATGTGCTATCATCGTAGTAGCAGTCTGAGGTACTGCTGGTCGATGGTTTGGAGTACTCAGGGACGAGGATCAATAAGGAGTATTCGTGTCCTGAAGAGGATGTCTAGAGGATCTACCACGAAAATAGGATCCACGTCATCCATACATATCTAAGAACAACATATAATGATAAAACAAATATATAGAGATATATATATTACATGACAGAAAAAATACACAGTTGTGAACTAGGTCACAATAAAAGTCTAAATGATAAAAGTATCACCATCACAAAACATAAGTATGTATCACCATCACAAACATAAGTATCACAGAACTAGGCCATAAATACACAAAGATATGTATGTATCAATGTCACAAACATAAGTATCATACAACTAGGCCAAAAAAAAGTCTAAATAAATTTTATTTAATTTTCAATCATCATCTGAAATTTTATTGTGTTCGTCCTCCTCCTCCTCCTCCTCTTCCTCTTCCACTTCATCTTCACTTTTATCTGCTTCGTCATCGTCTTCTGATACTTCTACCTCTTCTACTTGATGAAATATGTCATGAGTAACTTCCGTTGAGTCCACATCTACAATATTTACAACAAGAGGTAGGTCGTCTTCCTAATATGCTATTTTGTCAACGTCAAAGATAATTTTAGCTTTAGTCTTACAGACTGCCCACCAATTCGACCTTCTGGTTCCTCGTTTAGGATAAGTCGTGAAGTACACTAGCTGAGCCTAACTTGATAGAACAAATGGTTTATATCCTTGATATCGACTCCATAGTTTATATCCAAAATACCATGATTGTCAACTTTTTAATCTTGATCTTGGATGGGATCGAACCACTCACACTCGAATAACACGATCTTAGCAGGCTTTGTGGCATAATTATATATCAACTCCATAATCTCTCGTAAGACGCCAAAGAAATCAGTGCCTGGATCGATGTCCTTGTAGTTCAAAGATTTGATACACAAATAATTATTTTTTGAAGAATCGAGATCCAGGAAGTTGTCGCTTATTGGGGCATTTGTTGACTTGAACCTAAACCCATTCGTACAGTAAATTGGCCATATCTTGACGCCATAAATTGGTCCCTTCGCTAGAGTTTTAATAGATTTATGCTCAAGTGTTGCCTCTAGATAATCGACCTAAATATCAAATAAGCGATATTAAGTTTAACGTTAATAATTTTGCAAGTATACATACACAAAAATTAATTACCGAGATCCTTACATATGCTGTCAACCATGAAGGAAAATAAAGTCTCATTTCCTATTCTATTTTTTTATCTGTTATGTATGGTCTACTCGACCTTACCGCATCATTATATGTGCTGAAACACAACGAAGCATAGGCGGATTAGTATAATAGTTGTATTAAGATGACGTAAACGTCGACGTATTAATTACTTACTCCTCTAGTTTCTCCACCTCATCCTCGTCGCAGTTGAGTAATACATACAACTGAGCGGTCCTAAGCTCGTCGTCATTCAGATATCTATTCTTTATTTTACCCGAGGGCTTTCCGAAAGCATTGAATACTTTCAGTATTGCCTCATTAGATTCCTGATACCCGTTGTTATTTCTGGGAGCTCTCGTTCTATTAGTAGCAGCATTAGGCTTGAAATACATCGAACAAATGTTTATAATCTCCTCGAGAACATAGGCTTCACAATTAGAACCCTCCACCCGTGCCTAATTTTTTTACCTTCCTCTTGAGGTGGTTCAGATGCAGCTCGAACGGGTACATCCACTGATAACCGACAGGTCCACCAATGCGTGCTACATAGAAAAGATGAATCTGCAAATGCTCCATAGAGTTGAAGAATCCAGGAGGAAACACTCTCTCAAGCTTGCAAAATATTACCGCAATGTCCTTCTATTGCTTTTCTAGATGATTGATGAGAAACTTAGTAGAACAAAGATCTCAAAAAAATATGCTAAGCTCTATCAATGGATCCCAAACTACCTGCGGTAAGAATTTTTAAAATGCAACCGAAATTAATCTCTCCATAAATATGTGACAATCGTGGCTCTTCATACCCGTCAGTTTGTTCTCATTCGGCTTGACACATCTTCTCAGATTCGCCACATACCCGTTTAGAAATTTTAGGTCCTAGATCCACCTACAAAGTATCCCTTTATCCTCCTTGTCCAAAGAGAAAATTGACATAGGCAGCATCACCTTCCCATTCCCTTCCTCTATCAAATGCAACGCATGTCGTCTGCAAATTTCTTCTAAGTCCAACCTGACCTTAGGATTATCTTTCGCCTTTTCCTTTACGTTCATCACAGTATTAATTATGTTGTCAAACACATTCTTCTTGATATGCATGACATCAAGGTTATGTCTGATCAAATTGGCACTCCAATATGGCAGGTCCCAGAATATGTCCCTCTTCATCCAGTTATGAGTTCGACCAAAAATATCACACTTGTACCCCCTTGTAGGATATTAGATAACACTTGAAAAATCTCTGACCTCCTTTCATATCGTGTCACCGGACCACCTTGGCGGTGGATCGGCATTCTCCACAACACCGGCACGGAACGCATTTATGTTTCTCCTGAACGGATGATCTTTTGGCAGGAACTGTCGATGACAATCAAAGAAGCACGGTTTTTCTTCGTGTTTTAAATGAATAGACTTAGTACGGTCCATGCAATACGGACATGAGAGACGACCATGAGTGCTCCATCCCGATAATATTTTATAGGCCAAAAAGTCGTTGATGGTCCACATAAGTGATGCTCTCATCTAAAAATTTTGCTTTCTGGAAATATCATACTTGTTGGCGCCTACTTTCCATAGCTGATTCAACTCATCTATCAATGGCTATAAGTACACATCAATGTTTCTCTTTGGATTGTTTGGACCCGGAATGATAACGGTTAGAAACATATATGGAGTCTTCATGCACATCCAAGGCGGTAAGTTATACGGGATGACAATCACAGGCCAACACGAATACTGGGATCCCGAAAGTCCAAATGGGGTAAAACCATCGGAGGAGAGCCCCAATCTGATATTATGCGGATCTAAAGCAATATCAAGATACTCTCGATCAAAGTGCTTTCATACTTCTCCATCGGATGGATGATCCAATACTCCTTCGATCTATTCCCGCCTGTGCCAACTTATGTTTTCGGCAGTCTTCTTCACCATAAATAACCTCTGCAACCGCGACGTCAAAGAGAGGTAGTGCATCGAATCGGTAGACTTCCTTACATAGGGAGTCTTTCCAGTACCAGTTTTTTTGTAGCGATCAGCACCACAGAATCTGCACACTGCTTCATCTTTGTCTTCTTTATAGTACAACATGCACTCGTTGCGACACGAATCAATTTTCTCATATCCCATCCATAGCGATCTAATCATTCTCTTAGATCGGTAGAAGTCTGTAGGTAACTTGGCACCCTCCGGCAATATCTCTATAATCAACTCGATCTGTCGGTTGTAGCATTCTTGCGATATGTTAAAGTCAGACTTTATGCTCAACATCCTGGTGACTACCTCTAACAGTGAATGATCCTCACAACCAGGATACAATAGAGTCATTGTATTCTCCAATAACAAAATAAACTTTACAGTATCGGCATTCGGTGTCTTCTCAGCTACTTCATGATTGTCCGGATCGAAAGTAGGCCCCACAGCATCGAAAACTATGTTCACATATCCATTGTCAAAATCAGCATGCTCGTGGACATTCATATATGGCTCCACATAAGGCTCCTGCTCCGATGCTAAAGGCACAAGTTCTCCGTGTGAGATCCACTGATAGTAATTCGGAGTAAAATCCCTCGAGTACAAATGATATATCACATCCACTTCTACATGATACTTTAAGTTATGACTTTCGCACACAGACACTTAATTTGGGTGTCGTCCATGTACTCAAGAAACGTCTTGGCGAATGCAAGAACTTCTCTACTCCCTCTATGTATTCATTTCGCACACCACACATGTCATCAGGATGACGGTTGTACATCCACAAATGATGACGCAGGTAGTAACTCAGATCTATTTCTAGATACTTCTACAAAGATGAATAGACATCGTTCAAGTATATTAATCAAAATATTTATCAAAGTGAGTATTTATGTCATATCGTTAGTATTCGAGTTGTGATGCGTGAGTATCCATATCGTAACTCATGAGTATCCGTAAAATAAGTAAATAGATAAGTTTGATATTGATTTCCAAACCTAGTAGACATGTGAACAAGGAACTCGTGGACACTCACATACTCAATATACTCACTTGTATCTTAACCTAGCTAGAAACCTAATAAGAAATAGGTAAATGAACCTAGAAGCCATGAGACCTTTGGCTCTACCTTACGCTCTGGTGCCGAAAGCCATGAGACTGAAATATGAAAGAGAAGAAAAGACTTATGTCTCATGGCTTCCGGTACCAGAGCGGAAAGTAGAGCCAAAGATTTCAAACTCCAGTAAATGGACGTCTCATGGCTTTCGGTACTTTGGGTTCCACATTGATAACTGGATTGGCCTATATATTTAAACTAGTCAATACTAGGTTTATCAAGTCATTCTAGGTCAATACCTTGCTATACTAGGTTTCTAAATTATACTAGTTAATAAAGACTATATTATGTATCATATACTTAATATAGATTATATATAATAAATATCTTATAATATCTTAGCCTAATACCCATTACCTAGCTATATATTAACACATCACAATAATACTTTAACCAAATATCCATATCTCCCTAAAAATTCTAACAAACTACTATATAGCATAGTGACAATCAAATCGAGAATATATATCTAAATGGACACACATGAACACAAATGGCTATGTACTACCCAAATTCCTAATTATGCAACCAAATTTCTGAATTATGCAACCAAATTTTTATATTAACTAAGGTATGTGTCCATGTGTGTTCGTACGTGTGCCTGTGTGTGTCCGTATCCATGTGTGTCCTGTGTATCGTAGATTGTGTCCTATGTGTGTGTGTCCATATGTCCATGTTCATGTGTCAAGGTTAGGGTTGTGTCCTGAGTAAGTGTGTCCATGTGTCCTGTGTGTGTCCTGGTTGTGTGTGTGTGTATGTGTTTGGGGGGGTTAGGGTTTACCGAGCAGGGAGGAAGGGAGGAGGAGCGCCTGAGGGAGGGCTCGATAGAGGAGGACTATGTCGGAGGAGAGCAGCCGTGCCGGAGGGGGAGGAGTCGCATCTAGGGGTCGTGGGGATAAGAGGGCCGAAGTCGAGGGGTCGCTGCGGCGGGTAGGTCTCCGGGGAGGATTGGGGTCATCGGAGGCTCGGAGGCGGTCGTCGGGAACAAGGAGGGAGGGGCGGGAAATAAAAAATTTGGGGAGAGGAATGAAAAGTCGAACCAACCAGCGGAACCCTATATGAATTAATTTAGCGACATCTATACCTGACGTCTCTAAACGTCACAAAAGTTTTAATATACTGCGACATATAAGGTGTGGAGTCGGTAAACGTCGTCGTTATTAAAAATATAGTGACGTTTACCGACTCGTCGATGACGTTAGATTTTATAATACTAAAGGTAGTTGCTAAAGGTCGTTGAAAGTCGTTGATAGCGACGTATTATGAAGTCATTTAAATATGTCACTAATTACAATAAAATTAGCGACGTCATCTTACAGAGTCGCTAAATTTGTCGTTGATTTGACTTATTTTGCTAGTGAACTAATTTAAGGCGAGTACATTCTCTGATAGTTTTTATTACTTGATAGCTTCTATAATACGTGTTTAGTGATGTTTTACTTGATTCCTAACACACTGGTTACTCAAATTAGTACTATATGGGTCTTTAGTCATGAGATGTTGCTTTTTATGTTATTATATAGATCGTGATCATCGTGCTCGTATTTAGACCGTGAATTATGATTTACGTGTCGTGATGTGTCATGATTTAGATCTATTCGTACTAGTTGGGGGTGGAAAAGTACTAGTTAGATAAGTGATCATACCCTATTTAGACCGTGTGGTAGTTAGACCGTATAAATAGCTAATCACAAACTTCACTTATGATCTCTAGATCTTAGGACCGTGATTCACCCAAGCCGATCACATATCGAAAGTAGTATTTTAAAATACTTAGTTAGTTATAGTTTTTCTTGTTTTACTTCATACTTGCTGACATATGCCATATTTGCTCATATTTACTGGTTTCTCCTTACTTACTATGTCATGATACCAGTTTTACTTATTTCATCATTTTTATTACTATTTTTGTTTTATAGTCTCTACCATGTATTGAAACTGCTTTCAGTATTTGTACTCGTTCCATCCTGACTGAATAACATTTTTAAGATATATCGTACGTTCTCGGACTTCGGGATGATGCATCATGGACCATGAGTTGATCTCTAGGAAATCTAGGCTACTATTTTCCTATTCTTAGTTTATGCTTTCATTTATTTACCTTAGATAGTTGACCAAATTTATCTCCGGACCATTACTTGACTTGTATAAACATTTGTGGGTTAGACTGGTAACTTGGATGATTTAGTGATATAATTTTAGAGTTATCTTTCCTTATTCATTTCTTCCTTTTGCATGCTGTGATTTGAGTACTTATTGGTATTATTGGATGTGTATTGTGAGATGGTTCATATGAGGTCTAGACAGCGTTTTACCGCCGACACTGCGGTGTAGTTTGGACTTACCCATGTACTCATACCCCGATCAGCTTGATGCGGATCGTGACTGCAAGCACTAGAAGTAGAAGATTTTTAATGTCGATAGGGACATCATGGTGTGCTTTATAATGAGATTTAAAGAACTCGATGAGATTTATAATGAGACCCTTTATCTGGACGGCAGCACAAAGAACTCGAGTCGAATTCTCTACAATAGGAGGGACTGACACGGTCGTGAAACGCTCTTAAATGGACTAAATCGCCCCAAGCCTATCTTAGGCAGATTTTGAAAATTTTGACAAAATCTTATATTTATTTTATATTTATCTTTTGATTAAAATTTATTGTTTTATTACTTTCCTATATGATTATAATTTATTTCTTCAGGCTTAGGTTAGATTTTGCTTATAAAACTTTGTAAAATGAAACAAACGTGTTAATTACTATTGATATGAGTCAATAATCAAGATTTAAATCTCTCTCTCATTCTCTACACAAGGGTTTTGGGTTTTGCCATTTTTCTAATTCTCCTGCAATGAGGATTAGGATTTCAGTTTTCCTATTGAATCGTTGGTTTAACAATGGACGTTTTCTTGTTGTGTCACTATTATTGTTAGAGAAATTTTGACTTACTCTTCACTTTATTTACCATATTTTCCGGTGCATTATACTATTTTTCCATAATGTTCAAGTTCTTCCACTTTTGATTGAATTCGTCCAAAAGTGACGGTCAACACATTTGATCCAAAATATTTGACGAAAATATCTCTCCCCCATTGTCTTCTTACTTTTCCCTCTTACCCCCTCCCTCCCTCTCCCCACAGCGACCAGCCGTTGTCGACCCCGCTCCCCCCTACCCATCCCGCTCCCCCTAGCCAGCCACCACAGCAGCAACATCAACAGCAGTAGCAGCAGTCGCAGCCACCGCTGCGGCTGCTCGTACGCTGTTACTACTTGCACGTCGCAGCTGCTCGCCGCCGCGGCTGCTTACCGCGAATGTTTTTGCTGCTGCTGGGACATGGAAAGCGGGAGCGGGGGCTGGGAGGGGGGGGGAGCGTGGTCGACGTACGACGGCGAAGACTGTCTGCCAGCGATGGGGAGGAGAATGTGAGGAAAGAGGAAGAAGACGAATATTTTCCTCAAAATTTTTATATCAAATGGGTTGATCGTCACTTTTGGACGAATTCCGTCAAAAATGAAAGTATTTGTACATTATGAAAAAAATAGTGAAGTATATTATAAAATATGATAAATAAAGTAGAGGATAAATCAAAATTTTTCTTATTGTTAATATATCTAACAACAGTTGTTGTTATATGACCTGGTCTTTAGTTGGGGCCGTGGTGAGATGCGTGATCAGTCACAGATCCAAAATTCATTAAAAACTTGGGGAGTGCTTAGACAAGTCAATAGTTGAGAATGAGAAAGGATGCAACCACTTGACCTACTTTGTCAAAAGGAAAAGAGATCAAACCCAATTGGTCCCTTTGTTGACAACCGTCTCGCCATACATAGCAAAGTGGCGATAGGATTTGCTGATAGTAATTTGTAGTCAACTTTTCTCATAGTTTAATGCAATTAACCCTTCTTTATCTATAGGACAGATGTGATGGCCCATATATAAAAAGACCAAATGCCTAATTTTGAGCAACACCTTTTTTTTAGTTTGATGCATCAACTACATCACGTAAACTCTTTGCAAAGGTTAGGCAGTAGGTGGCTTGACTTGCATGTCTCTGCCATCAACATGGTATACAAGGAACTGTGAAGTAGGTAAGGATTAGGGCTGTCAAACCCACATGCCACTCCCGCTGGCAAAATAGATTTTTCCAGAAATGTTACATTCTTTAGGTACACTTGAAACTCATTTCGCATCCCAATAATCCAAGAACCATGTGAAATTCTGAATGGACTTTTTGAGAAGAAAGCATAACACGGATATATTTGAATATTTGTACCAAAATTCTATTTCATCATTTTAACTCAGCTTGATGTAGAGATTTAAATTGCTTTCTTAGAAGGCCATTCCAAACTTTCATGTAAAACATTTATTTTCTGCAAGACAAAATATAATAAATCCCAAACTAGTGATTTACAGACTACATAATTGTGCCAAAATCCCACTGTTGGGACCATCTTTAGAAAGAAAGCTGCTTCATATGGTGCATCAGATGTTGGTTAAATTTCTAAATAATGCAAATAGAAAAATGTAAAATTAAAGACAAGAAATAGTATAGGATTCGAGGCACGTTACACGCTGTCCTTAGAATAGAATTTCGTCCCACGAACAGTGCAGTGGGTTCCTGGCGATCTATCTCCGAGATACAACGAATCCTTCGATTCACTTCACCGTGCACCCGGTGGCGAATCCCACGAACGATCACAACCTTGTCCGAAGAAGAGAGATTGGACGGAGGAATTTTGGAGGAATTTTTGTTCTGGTGTTTTTCTTTTCTTTTTTCGTCTCTGTGAGATTGTTCTTTCGTCCGAACAGAGAGCGAGAGCGAGAGAGAGAGAGAAAAAATCGATTTCTGTTTTTCAGATCTCAGGATCGTGTCCTTGATATATTTCTCACGTAACTTCTTCCACTTTTTTCGTAACGGAATTACGTGAGAACAGTTCCACGGAAGACCACCAGACCAAATCAACGGAAATAAAAAATAAAATAAAATAAGTTATGAAATTACCTTTGTACCCGTGTCCGTTGTGCGCTAAGTGCTAAGTGCTAAGGCGCGAATAATAAACGCGTAATAACGCACATTAAATTGCACACCCGCTCGCGAGTTGGATGATATCAAGCCCATCCCCTATAAAGTCCACTTACCCACTAAGAGGGGTAAAGCAATATATGGAAAGGAGAATGACTTCTCATTTTCCATGTGGGACTAAAAAAAAGGAGTTGTTTTGTTGAATCATATGATTTAAATAAATCTAACATCAGATTCAGGGAAGATTCAAACATGGCTCTTGGACCACGTAAGAGTACAATGGTCAGGACAATGTAATGGACTTTCATTTCGGACTGAAGTAAAGTAAAGTAGTACACAAAGTTGCTTAAGGATAGACATATAAAAGTAGGTTTAATGTAACAGCTTTACATCGAACATTAGAGTCTAACTTTAATATCTGAGCAACACCAATATTAGAATATGCATGTCTAGAGAAAACTAATATGTTAACATAAGAACACCAATATTTGCTCGTTTTCCTCCTGTGTATGCTCCAATTTTACAAGGTGAACTTACATCTACTTTGTGTACTTGAGAGAACATGTATTATCTTTGCAACATACTAGGTCGAACTAATCCATTTATATTATTTTGGTCCTAACATTAAAGTTCCTTTGAAACAAAATAATTGTCAATCGTACATAATTAGGCACATAATTAGGTTTACATTCAAGAGAAGGGTCTAATGCATCCAAAAAGGAGAAATATTAATCCTTGATAAGCAACCGACTTCCTGTTGTGGATGTCTTGCCCTTAATTAGCGAGCGACATATTGTCGTTTTGTCCTCTCCAAATTAGAACCAAACAACAAGTAACATTTTTAGTTCCTATCTAGAATTTCATCGCGTTCATAGCCAATGAAGATGATGTTAAGTCACATGTTGCTCTGATTATCATACTTTCAGACGAATAATGTACTGCTTGACGAGAAGAACTACGATTGTGGGCTCCCCTCATTCATTCCCATATTGCTAGAAGGAAGAAGATGGGATATCTTTGTGGGTCTATGAAGGATTAAGATAAGAATGATCCTATCTACAATGACGGGTTCTCTGAAGATCAAAAAATTAAAAGTTGGTTGTTGTCGCGTTTTAGATTATGAAGCGGTACATTATTCTCCTTCCTTCTTCGAAATTTTTTGGGACTCTCTTAAGACAACATATTTTGATGAAAATGATGAAGATCTGATATACAAATTATGTCAGAAATTATTTCGTCTTTGACATAATATTCAATATTAATTTACAATGTACTTTGGAAAACTAATTGAAATTTTTCAAGAGTGGGACCACTTCAACAAAGTTGCTATGGAGTGTTAAAAGATATCAAAGTTCATTAAAAATAGATCGAGAGTGAGAGGGTGTATCTCTTTCTTAGCGGCTTGGAGGACAACTTTGATCAAGTCCATGGAGAACTCTTCTGTAAGGACCCTCTGTTTGGGCTCCAAGCGCCTTATGCCTAGATCAAACGTAAAGCTGACAGGAAAGAAGCCATGGAAATCTTTGGTGATGGTGACTAGAGAAAGTGGCCCACATAATCGATCTGACAAATCTAGTAAAAAAATTGACAAGGCTAGAATTGGTCTGGCTAGACCAGCCAAGGCTGACCTTTCACTACAGAAAATAGTTCATACTATTAGTCCCGAGGCTTAATCAAAAATGGTAGAACAGAGGCTAGGAACAGAGGTTCATGTAATCATTTTGGAATACCCCTCCGGTTGAACCTGAAGTTGTAGTCGAGACTAAGAAGTTCACGCAAACAAGTTTGCCCTCTGAATCCTCGATTCCAACGAATAACAATATTACAATCTCCCGATTACAACTTGCACACTAGATTACAATAATCAAAAATTAAACTTTGTTCTTCCTTGCAAACGCAGTTGCAATTGAGATATAACGAATCACAATGAGAGAAGAGAAAGGAGAAGAAGAAGACAGAAGAACTTTATTTGCTGGGGTGATGAAGAACACTGATGCTCAAAGCAAGATTTGCCCCACACGATCTACTCCCAATAATCATCAAGTTCGGAATAGAACTACTGGAATGATCGCAGTTACCTCTTTTGAAACTCGTATGAACTCCTGGACTCCAATGGCGGTAGAAGAAATATACTCTCTCCGTCTCTCAATTTTGAAGTAAGTTCTCAAAGGGACACGAAGAGAGTATTTATAAAGGAGAGTGAAAACTCTAAATCTAATAAAAAATGGTAGAATAGAGGCCAGGAATAGAGGTTCACGCAAACTTACAGTATACTCTATGTTTGATCCTGAAGTTGTAGTCGAGTCTCAAAAGTTTGTGCAAACAAGTTTGCCCTCTGATATCCTCGATTCCAACAAAGAACAATATTACAATCTCTCGATTATAACTTGCATACTAGATCACAATAATCAAAAATTAAACTTCATTCTTTCTTGCAAAAGTAGTTACAATTTAGACAGAACGAATCACAATGAGAGAAGAGGAAGGAGAAGAAGACAGAAGAACTCTTCTTGCTGGGGTGATGAAGATCACCGTTTCCTAAATCAAGATTTGTCCCACATGATCTACTTTCTGGAACCAGCAAGTTCTGAAGAGAACTACTGGAAGGCTCGCAGTCACCTCTTCTGGAACTCGTACGAACTCCTGGACTCCAGTGGCGGCAGCAGGATGATACTTTCTCCGTCTCTCAATTTTGAGGTAAGTTCTCAAAGGGGCACAAAGAGAGTACTTATAGTGGAGAGTGAAAACCCTAACCCTAATCTTGTCCGCCAACTAATTACGGAAAGATATGAACGATTTAAATTCATATCCCACAAAAATCAAATCTGAATTAATGACCCAATCTTTCCATAATCGTTCAAATCCCGCAAACAACGGAATCATGCGCCTACTACGCTATCCGCGCATATGCGTCCAGTACCACAGTCGCAGCTGCTTATGTGCACGTAAGCAAGCAGTGCAACAGCTCATGCGCGCATACGCACAGCTGTGCACCAGCACATGTAAGCCCTCTGATATCTATATAGGGTTATTCTTGGTATTTTTAAAAATTATGATTTATTTTTATTATTAAATAGGTTTATTATTAATAAAATATTTTTTAAATATTTTTTAAAAACTTTGATATCTTTCCATGGTCTTAAAATCTTGAGCACTACACTAGCATTTTTTTGCAACCATTTTTTTATACTAGAGTTAGTCATGCCAAATTATGTTCATGCCCTGACTGTCACTCATAGCTATACATCCTCATACTTTTTTTTAGTCGCACAACTTTGCAGCGCATTTATGAGAAAGGACACTTAAACCCCTTTTTCATTGTAGACAATTTTAAGACACAAAACCAACTCAATTCTTTCGACAAATTTAATATTCATGAGCCTAACTGGAGCTACTATGTCCATAAAATTTGTATCACATTTATTTGAGTCCCCGCATGCTCCATTAAAATTATAAACCATTATGACTTAATTTGTTACCTTATGCAACATCCCTTGTGCTAATGCACCCAATCCGAACCCTTGAACCATTTTTTATGACTCAAGGACAATGTTTCACATCCATCCCCGACTCACAACACTCCCAACCCCCTATTTGCACAGACAAACCCAAATAATTCAATCTTTTGAATTTAAATTCAGTTTTTCTATTTCTAGAAACTAATTGTTGTACTTACCATCTATGCACCTCATTTAAAAATAAATATTATTTATGTAAATTCCAGCCCCATTGATTAGGGAACCTTGCATACCCTATTAGGCTCTCAAATAATATCTACCATAGGATTAAAACTATCTCAAATCCCCACCACCCAACTCAACACACACCTTATATATATATATATATATATATATATATATATATATATATATATATATATATATATATATATATATATATATATATATAATTCTCTTCTCACCCTAACCATAATACATGTCCCTACTACTCCCATAGTCGACCAAACCCCTCGACTTTTCCTTCTCCTTCTCCTTCTCCATCTCTTCTTTATCCCTTCCTCCCCTCCTTCCCTTTCCACCTCGTAAAACCCCCACACAGTCAGCCAAGGGCCGACTGCACCTATCAGTCGACCACACCCCAACAACAGCTGCTACTGCTTTCGCTGATGTACAGCCATGCACATCATTGTGAAACCCCCATCCGATGCCAAGAACCCCTTTCTCTTGAATCCCTTTAGCACCCCGTCGACTTTCAAGAAGTTTGGATGTCGTTTGATACTCCAAAAGGTTATAATCGTACCGTAAGCCTCTACCGTAATCGCGTTGGATACGTATCATATCCTCTAGAGTTTTGATCTATTTAACATGCCCAAAATTGTGTGCATATATATATATATATATATATATATATATATATATATATATAAATATATATATATATATATATATATACTTTGTTAGTGTTCTAGATATACTTCTCCATGCCATGTAGAACTCATAGTATTATACCCAATCTATATCTAAAGTAGGTTGAAACCCTAGTTGTAACGTAGGGATTAATATCCTAAAAGTTGAACCTTGTTTCAATATTTCTTGTAAATATAAATAATTTTTATAATTTATACTTTAAATATCAGTTTATTATGATATTTAGAAGCATGGTTAAGAGGCGTAATCATTGGTTAGATGTTAGGGATGTTTCAATGATAATATCTTGACGTTGTTGACATGCATACGTATATATCTAGACGTACATGTTTATATACATATATATGCATGTGCCCAGGACTATATATATATGAATTAGTATCCATGACTCTCATGGTGTGTTAGAGCGTGGCATAAGACATGTAAAATTTTAAGTTGCAACGCAATGCATGTGTAGGATCATTGGCACGAACACCAAGAACTTTTTGATGTTTGGGGGATAATTCCCTAACTAGCATCATGTAGATGAGTGTTGAGTTGTTTAGATTTTAATTTAAGTATTTTTATCAGGGAACTTAGGTTCCGCAGCACTTGCCGACGTGGGCATCGGACAGACGACTTTACAGCATCAGGATACAGGCAAGTGTACCTTGCCATGTCATACTACAGTCTCAAGTATTTTATATGTTATATAGATATTAGTATTACATATTGACTGATGATGTACATTGCTAGCCTAGGACCATTAGTCAATACTTAGCATCCGAACCAGATTTGGGTGTCGATGTCCGTTAGCGGAGTCGGGTATCGATACTTAGTATTGACTTCACAAACCCATATTACGTGTATATTCTTAGCACGTCAGACCATAGGATACTTGACACAACATTCATGTGGCAGAAACTTTTTTAACATGTTCTTGGTGACTGGAATCTGTATAGGGTTCTAGTACTCATGACATTATATACAGATACACCTAGATTATTATGACTCGATGCGCTAGATAGTGGTCATGATCTTGCGTGTTATGATTAGAATATATGAGATTACATGGGAGGGGATAGTATAGACCGTGCTATGGGCTAATTTATCATAGTTTTCCTCAGTCTCTATAGTAGAGCTTTGGTGTTTTGCAAAGTTTGCTTTAGGTTCCATGATACAGAGCCTTTAGTGTTTGTACAGTTTGCGCTAGGTTCTATGACATGGAGCCTTTAATGTTTGCACAGTTTACGAAAGTGTCTATTGAAATCTTATGTGTTTTCAGTCTGGAGTACGAGTGATACTCTTATGTGTATCTCACTTAGGCGGTTACAGTAGTATTACCCTTGAGTACCTTATATTATTATACTGTTTACTTCTGGCAAACAGTTTCTTATACCTTATTATGTCCCCTGGGGACCTGGTCCCTTGCGAGGTTTAGGCGAGGAGGATTACCCTGAGGTGTACGGTTTAGGCATTCATACATGAGCAGGAGTTGCAACAGAGGACAAAATTCTTCTAGAGGAGTTCACTTGATCCATGTAGGGTCTTCACTTGGGTTGATGGCATCACTTAGTTAGCAGATATTTGGACTTTTTCTTACTAATTCCTTTTACTTTTAGTACTTATTTTAGTGGGTTGTTCCCCGTGAGACTCTTTCCATTTTTGTACTATGTTACTTATCAGACTTATTTCTTTTATGCATTATAGTAGACTTGATTATCTCTGTGTGCATCGTGTTTCCATTCGGTGGATGAGTTTAGATGATTGTTGCTTATATTTTATAGTTTAAGTGCAGTCTAAAGGGTCCATTAAATTGGAATGCCCATTGGAGTCGTATTGCTAGCCATTGTCACGTGGCTTGGTCCCATGTATTTTGGGACTGGGAAGTGACAGCATATACGCATAAACGTGCATACACACATAGATACGCATATCCCGTGCATAGTCGCGCATAGCCTGTGCAAAGCTCGCCCATGTACCCGCTCATGCTCCGACGTATGCAATCGTGCATGTAACTCGCACAAAAAATGAGCGCAACTAATGCGCACAAGGGTCATACACCAGTTTCATGACCCGTACCCAAAATTTGGATATGAGTCATGGGTACGACCAGTCTACGATACAGCATCGACTGTAGAACGCTGTCTAGGTCATAATACTATCTATCACAGCTCACAATAGTATATATAATATGTCAATGATATCAAGTCCATAAGGAGGACAAGATGAATATAAATATGATAACAATATCAATACTCAATCATATAATCCTATAAGGAAGAGAAATATCACGATAATGATATAAAAGAAAAAAGAAATATAAATACATCACACATCCATGATTCTACAGTCTAAATATCAACATAAGGAATCTAAATAAAATATATATCTCAAAGTATCTCAAGTCTATGATCCAACTACAAATAAATGCTAGACTCTAAGTCCCTACTAATAGATCCAATACTGGAATGTGATCCTCCTGAAGCTCTTGGATAAAATCCTCGTCTTCTCCAGGTTTGTAATAAGTAGGACAGAAAGCCTTGAGATCCTCTAAAAAATGTTATCCAGTCAGGATTGGAGCAAAGCACATAAACTAACAGCAGTTCCATTAATTTAACCAAGACTATAAAATAGTAAGAAATAAAAATACAAGATAGAAGAAATACTGGATAATAAAAAAACTAGTATGCAGATAATTATCTCACAGGTAATAATGAACTATAAATAAATAAGGAATAACTGTATCAGCAGGTATAAACTGGAAAAGAGATATGAACAACTAGTAAGTGCCTTGAAATATTAATTATTAGGTGATCGGCTTGGGACGTATCAGGCTCTTCTATATATGATTGACTATGCACAAGTACAGTAAGGGATCGGGTCAATCAAGTATGATTGACTATGCACAAGTACAAGTAAGGGGATCAGGCAAGTAAGGGGATCAGGCCAATCATATACGAAAAGCTATGCACAAGTAATAAGATCAGGCTACACCCTCGTGTAGTGAGGGTGAGCTATGCACAAGTAGGTGGTGTATGATCACATAATCAACTAATACTTTCCCATCCCCGGTTAGTACAATAGATCCAATCACGACTCCTCATGACCGGTATCTATGAAACTAACTCGTGTATCCACTGTATCGGAAATCAAGCATAACACTACATAATAGAATCATAGTAATCGTCAAAATAAGAAAATTGTCAAAGAATGTACTCGCGTGTGGTCCTGAGTAATGTGTAAGAATCGATGTCCGAAATGAAGTCACAAAGACCTAAATATGAAATATCAATTTTAATTGGTGTTCTTGAATGATAAATAAGTCAAAATAGATAAACAAGTAATTTCTAGGTCCAAACTAGATTGACTAGGTCCAAACCTTGCTACTCTAAGTCAGTCTAGTCAATAATGGTCTAATACTAACAATTTGTATCATACTAAGGTTACTTAGTTTATACTATTTGATACTAAGTCCTACTAGCTATATTAGTTAATATCTAATCATATTAGTTAATATGGTCATACTAGGTTTCTAGTATCTAATTCCTATGCTTATTGATATCAGGCCAAAACCTTTGCACCTATACCCAATCTTAGTATTAGCTAACCTATCTTAGTGATTACCTTGTCAAAGTTGGCTCAAAACCAACTATGCCTATAACACTTAACATTACTTCTCCTAAACCTTACATATCCTAATCAACAAATGCCCATGGTATATGAACCTTCACTAATTGATTATACCATAATCTCTTTGCTTGGTCTTCAATAACCACCCAAGTGCAGGTCTGCACTTAACCCAATCTCCAACCTATATTTCTCCAAACTCATTACCCGAGCCCCTCTTACATCGGTTCACGGAAGTTCACAGATCACCAATCCACTGAGAAACCATACTGAAGTCACCTCGCTATCTGAGCTCGAGCTTCTTTCACTCTAGTATACCTATCAATTGTCTTTACATTACCTGACACACAGACACAATCACTCATATATACTCAATATCGTTGGCAAAATACTATACTAATCAACCCACATTGCTGCTCTGAATATATATCTAACTATACACTTGAGTAAACCCCAACCTCTAGTATTATTCCTAGTTGCTGTGGCATTGCCACCTACTGCTACTGCTACTTGAAGCTCCCTGTACTGATCTCAATATCAACCACTTTCATCCACACAAAGGATACCACACTCATATGTATAATGTAATACTTAACATTATAGGTTCACACATATATACATAAGTTACCATATCTTAATACTAGTTAGCATCCTTACACTCACCCCTAAGCTGAACACATAACTGAAACCTTAATCCTACTAGCTACTGATACTCGATTTTGATTTCACTGCCCATACTAACTGAAATTCTATTTAGGCCTGCCCCCAGTTTCAGTCTATTCCCAAGACTGATATATCAAGTATCAGTGCTTGAGTGCACTACTACAACACTCAAACTGCAAAACCTGACCCCTTATCAATCCAGGTACTACTGTTATGTATCATATTACCTTCAAAACCCCCCACTAAGCATCCACTGTCATGCTCGAGCTCCATGGTTGATGACACTCAAGTGTATCAAGTCTGATACAGATATCCACCTTACCAACCCTCCACACTTGCTCAGATACTTTGTATCCGAGTATCATCAACCCCTCCCTACCCTCTGTACACTCCACACACACCAGTGGCAAGTCCAACCAGATTCCCATACTTGCACACAGTGCACTCAGTGTACACAGTACACGAGTACCCCCCTACACACACTCATCCAAGACATCAATCCACATATATTATATATAGATTCACCAATATATTTACATACATACTCATCTATAATTATATACATATATATTAACAGTGAATAAAGTATCAAATAAACCCATTTCCAATAGGAGTCAATTTGTCAAATACTTGGAGTGCCTAAGTCATGATACTCTCTATAGTGTCATGATACACTATCAATCTCATGCCAAATTTCTCAATACTCTATTAATAATAAATATACATATTAAATACATCTATTTATATCTAATATGATTAATTATCAAGAAGGATGGAGAAATTACACTCATGAATACCAAACCCCCACTATGGACACAAATTATGTAGGAAACATAATGGAACCAATATAAACTCATTCTCCCCTTTTATGGGTATTCCTAATCCATGGGTGGACTCCTAATAGCCAATCAAATAATAAAAATAGAATTGAAATAGGAATTTGAGGTTGTCACATAATGGAAGATGGATTCCGAATACTAACCAAAGAGTTCCTAGCCCAAACTCCTTCTTCTCCAATGCTCCTTGCAACCCAAGATTCTAGGTCTTCTTAGATAGTGAGGATGAGGAGATTTGAGAGAAAAATAGGGTTGATTTGGTGGTGGGATGAACTAATGGAGAAAGAACCCTAATTAGAAAATAAAGGGGATGAAGAATGAGAGGAGAG
This sequence comes from Iris macrosiphon, assembly GCA_036927795.1. Taxonomy (NCBI): domain Eukaryota; kingdom Viridiplantae; phylum Streptophyta; class Magnoliopsida; order Asparagales; family Iridaceae; genus Iris; species Iris macrosiphon. The sequence continues at coordinate 29,968 of JAYESA010000409.1, read as the reverse complement.
AGAGAGAGAGTCTCCCCCCTTAATTAGGGTCAGCCCCTTCTTCTCCCTTCCTCAAGCAATGTAAAAAGTCTAGTATGCCCCTAGTGGTTTGTCATAAAAAAAATGGTTAGCTAGGAAGCTTCTCTTCCAATGAAGATTAAGCCTAAACACTAATTAGAAGGTTTGGTTGACTAACAAGGGTACAAATAGGCTAGTCTAATTTGTTGGTCAAGTTGTCATGACAAGTTGGTTAGTCCACTGGGGTCTTGCCTAGTCAATTAGTCTAATCACTAACCACTAATAATATATTAGTCACATAATATAGCATGGATATTTATATAAATAAATATTATAACACAATAATTTTTTATAATTCTAAAATGACAAAAATACTCCTATTCTGGAAATATGGTAGTGACAACCGATGCTGACGTCCTAAGTGCAAAGTGTCCTAACAAAGCGCCATTTTTCTCCTTAGAGTCCAATTTTGAGTCCGAGTCTGAGTCTCTAATTAAGCTCCTAAGAAAAATTTTCTAAGAGGGTAACAAAAAGCATGAATGCTTTTTTTGAGGATTTAATCATTTTTTCTCCTATAAAAATACCCACACATGACATATATATGTGCCCCACTACACCCCATGTGCACACCTCAATACAAGCAAAGCATTATATTAAGATAACCACTTGGAGGTGTAGCCAGTGTGGGAATATTTGTCACGCTCCAGTCCCAAAATATCGAGGGACTAGACACGTGGCAATGGCCAGCAGCACACACCGATGGATAAACCTAATTTAATGGATCCATCGGGGCGTACTTAAGCTATAATATAACAATAAGGGTCTACTAATCTCATCCACAGAATAAATACAGCAATATCAACAAAAGAAATAAACATCATCCAGTCACAAGTAAATAAAATCGGGGAACAGCCCGATATTCAAGTCTGTTACAATTGTTCATTTAAACAGGAATTTGAAAGAGTTTATTGCCAATAAAACTGAGCATATATGAAGATATTCAGGAGAAATCTTCTGCAATTACCTCGTCCTCGGTTCCTGGTACTGCTCCGAGAAGTGCTCCTGTTTCATACACCTCAGGATAGATATCTTCTGCTAATCCTGGGGACATAATCCAGATCCAGGTCCTCATCGGACATAGCAAGGTACAAATAACTCATGCCAAACTAAATACAGTGCAGCAATAAATAAAATAAAGTAAATATTTAATCAGCTAAGTGATATGCAAGTGAGAGTTTTAGTCATACTCGGGCTGAGACTACTATAGGATCAGTGTCGGAGAAACCTATAGCAGTATTCTCTCGAAGGGCCAGAACTTGTGCCAAAGCTCTGTGTCATAGACTAAGACACCTCCAAATGACAATATTTATAATATAATCAACCTTTGATATGGTAATACTCTCCCCACCCAATGTAATCTCACGTCACAGTTCACGATGTACATGTTACGCAAGATCAAAACTAATGCAACAAGTCATAATAAGATCTAAGAGGATAAAGTCTATGTCATGAAACCTGTATCCTATACAGAATCACCTTGAATATTTCAGGAAGATTCTGTCGCATGAATAGTATCAGGTGTCCTGGGTATAACGTACTTGATAATGCAAGTACGAGAATGTAAATGATACGATATCCATCTCTAGGTGACGTTACACAACTCCGCGTACGGTGTTGGCACCCGGCTATTAATCGGTCGCTAAATAAGTCACACGGTCCTAGGTCAAGCATGCACAATAATGTATAAATAAGCCAAAGAAATAAGTAACAAAACTGCAGAGTTTGGCAAGGTACACTTACCTGGGGTTCTGGCTCCAACTGTAGCTCTGGCAGCAGCGGGATTTGCAGGCAGTTCTTCGGTTGCTGAAATAAACATCACCATCAGATTTAGAAAATATCAAATAGCTAGAAACGTCTGTCCTTGAGTCCAATTTGGACACAGGGACAAAAATAACAGTTTCTGGTTGAAGCGGGGTCCACATGTGGGCCGCTTTACACCAAAAAATATGTCAGAATGGTCTCCAAATCTGTCAAACTTAGTGTCAATAGGTCCAGAACGTTGATACGAACCCAACGGAACTTCCAAAATTGGATTCCGATGAGCCGATCACAAAATCGCCCGTCAAGTGGAGCCGTGGGACCCACCGATTTTGTCAACGTTCTCAGAATCGAACCAAACTTGGGTCACAGGACCAGCGTATTGCTACGAGTCTGATGGCACAAGTTTTGTTTCGATCCGAAGTGTGTACACAAAGTTATAGCGAGATTCAGAACAGGCGGATACGGGGCGTTATCGGCGGATACGCGTTGATTTCGGTGTGCACGCACATCCAAATCAACTTCTGCGAAATCCCGCACGTCCGTATCAACAGAGCGCACCTTTCGGTAAAGACCGCATGCGACCAAGTCGTCCCATTTGGCAGGGCGTACTCAGTTTCGGTGGAAAACGGGATATTGTTTTTCCTGTTTTTGGATCGCGGTTCGCGATCGCCACAGGACTCGACACACCGAGCGGGTTGCACGGACATCGAGAGGTTTACGTAGTCTACGCGTCACAACTGACGGAACGAAAAATGGAGCAATGAGGAAAGAGAACGGGTTACCTGAACAGGGCCTCGCAAAACCGGGTTTCTCGTGTCCGTGTGTCGTCTTGACAATACACGACACAGTGGACACGGCACTGTGTCCGATCTAGGGTTAGGGTTCTGCTGCGGCTGAGGGCTTCGTCGGAGGCGGCCAGGCACGACGAGGTGAGCTTCTCGGACGGAGGCGGCCGGGGATAACTCAGGCGAGGCGGCTTGGGCGCTGCTCACGGAGGCTGGAGGCGGAGCAGGCTCGGGAAGGGTCGTCGGGGAAGACGGTAGTGGCGGAGATAGGTGGTGGTGCTGGTGGTGGAGACGATGGGCTGGGCGAGGGGTTCCGGTGGCGGCGAGGTTGGGCGGAGCGTTGGCTGGAGGGCTGAGGTCGCCGGAGAAGACGATGGCAGGGCGGAGCTAGGGCAGCGGGGGTCGTCGGGGAAGAAGCGGGGCGGAGGAGGAGGGGTTTTTATAGTCGTAGAAGAAGGCGGAGGGGCGGCCGGTACGGGGGAGAGGAAGAGGAGGGGCTGGCGGTTGTGGGGAGCTGAAGTGGAGCGACGGGGACGCGAAGCGGCGGCCAGCGGCATAACGCCGGTGGCGGGGAGCTGAAGCTGCCGGGGGAATCGGGTTAGGGATGGGCATTGTAGCATCCGGGTCGGGTCAGTGGGTCGGGCGGCTGATCCGGCCCGATCTGGCCCGATCCGCTAAGGCTAGGGTGCGGGTCGGGTTTAGCGGGTTTCGGGTCGACGGGTTTGACCCGGATCTGACCCGCTGGGTTCAACTAAACTGGTTCGATTTGGTTCGGTTTGTTAGGTCTTTAAAAATGCTTCCGGGGTCCAATAAATTTCCGGAAAATTATCCTATGTCTAATTTTTTATTTTACACCAGAAAATATTATTTTCATAATTTTTAATATTAATTATCATAATAAAAAAATTCTTTAAAAAAACACCTTAGTTTTAATTAAGAAAAATTCCAGAAAATTGTTTAAAAATCCATTTTAAAAATACTGAAAAATTAGGGGGTTTACAATCTATCCCCTTTAAGAGGATTGCGTCCTCGCAATCAAAGAATAACCGGTCAACAGAGATGACATGGTTGCAACTATTGTTCAAAGCACATCACGATTAAGAAGAGTCAAGATTGAGGGTTTAAAATACATAGGGAAAATCATTTTCCTAAGCAATGGAAGTTATAAAATTTCCCGAATGAAAAAAATCTAGAAAACTACAGTTTTAAGAAAACTAGGTTATCATTTAAAAATATATCAGGTTATCAATTATTAGAAAGTTAAAACTATCATGTTAAGTCTAAGGTCACGAACCAACGGGCACGAACTAAAATAATACTAGAAACAGAAAACTACAAAAACTTACGCGCATTAGCTACTCCATGATTCTGCGCGTCTCCCAAAGTCATCGCGAAAGCTTGTCCGCGTCCTTGAGGTGGTGCCATCTACTGTTGCTGGGCCTGCTGGAAGAGAGATGCTCGAGGTGCCAAGGGTGGCCTTGGTTTGGGTGCTGGTAAAGCTTGTTGGTTTGCCCTTGGTGCTCCTTCTCCATGTTCAGGGCAATCCCTTACCGAATGTTGACGGAATCTGCATGCTAAATACAATCCTAATCTGCGTCGGCATTCCTTAGCGAGATGGCCTACTTTGCCACAGTAGTGACAAGTAGAAAGGACTATTACTTGTGGTGTAGATGCTTTCTGCTGTTGGTGTAGGTGAGGTCTCTTTGCAGCTTCTTCTTGTGGTGCTCTGGCTGTTGCTGATGTGGAAGGCCGCTTCAGACTGGTCTCTCTCCTGGTGACGTGCTCCATGCGTCGGGCTACAGCAAGGACGTCCGAGTAAGATGTAGGTGCAACGGATCCAATTAGTTTCTGTAGCTCGAAGTTTAGTCCGTCGAAGAACTTCTCGGCCTTCTCTTCTTCTGTCGGGATCAATGTTGGGGCGAAGCGACTTAGATGAATGAACTCAGCATTGTACTCTTCCACCGTCATAGTATCCTGAGTGAGGCGATTGAACTTGTCTCAAAGTTCTGATCGAGCGATATCCGAAATGTACATCTCCTGAAAGAGTCTAGAAAACTCTTTCCAAGTGACTCGGTCTGGTCCGAGCCGTGTCTCCTCGGATAGCCACCAGTGATATGCGTTGCCCGTCAATTATATTTTGACGGCAGTCATCCAACGTTCCCGTAGAAGCTCAGCTGCTTCTAATTGATGTTGAGTATTGGTGAGCCATTCATGAACTTCTGTGGGTTCCTCCTTACCTGAGAAGGTACGGGGCTTCAGCTGACAGAAATCGGTGATAGAGCCCGTCGTTGGCCGTTGAGCTGTAGCGCCCCGTTCTCCCGGTGCGGAGAGCGCGGCTAAGAAACACAAGACGGTATCGTTCGATCGGGATAGATTGAATTAAGAACTCGTCCTCATTATGGATTTGTTTCTTCGGAATCGATTCCCATATTCAGTGGACTGCGCCCCAAGGATCGGCTTAGCGGCAGAGTCAGGAGGGACCTCTCCGCTGCTATCTTTTATTGCCTCGGTTTTCGATGTCGCTTGTTGCTTTCGTGCTTTGAGTTGGTTTTGGGACTTGCTTGTTTTCTTGAACGGTTTCGATGGTTTTTATTGTTTTCGTTCATTGACTTGCACTTCTATTCCGAGATTGGAAAGAGAGGAAGAAGTATTAATCGAGCTGTTCGTGTGCAGGTGAACGAGCAGTAGGCGGCTTGCGAGCGGAGTCGTGAAGTGCCTCTTTCCTTCTTCTTTCCAAAATCTAAGTGAGTGGCTACCAACTCGATTAGCTAGCCCTGCTTCCAAGCTTCACAGCTAATAATCTGCATTCTTCTTTGACCCGATCAAACGATACCAAGTAATAATAAAAGAAACCAAGATAAAAGAGAATAGACTTGGTTATATGCTTGTCAATAAACTGCACGAACGGATACTTAATGGCATGCTTGTTCGCTTGAGAATAAATCATGAATTATTGCTTGTCTTGTACAATTGCTTGTCTTGTACTCTTGTTGCCTCAACTGCAATAACTTGTTACTTGTATATTGTTCGATCATGGACAACTTGTGCACAGGAAAATGTCTCGCGGACAATGCTGGGGCACTGGCATCGATCCGGTCCGGGCGAGACATATTGTTCTAGTCTCTTGTTCGGTGGAAATGGCTTGCAGCACCTCTTGTATTTTCGTTGTAAACTATTCTCGTCAAAGACTATCGTCCGTTATGGCACCACGCCAGTGATCATCTTGTATATTTAAACCTGTTGCATACTAACTTGTGTCTTCGTGGCAGGGAAGGCATGGTAAGTATTGTGCAGGTAATTCAGACGGTCAGGTAAAATCCACCTAACGGTGGCACGTTCATTTCAGTAAATTTAATATGCTGCTTACTTGTAAATGAACTAAGGCAAGATAGAAACCCACAAAATATGCATGCTTCACTAAACAACGTGTTGATTGGTATAGTCAGGCTAGCTCGCCTTCACCAGCATGTTTTGATATGCTGACCCTCGTTGAAACATGTTCTCTGCACCAAGGCGAACCGAGCGAGGAGCCGAAGTCGTCTTCCCGATCCAGTCCAGCTGTTAGCGCATCTTCACCGCGCCTCGAAGCCTTTTGAAGTCCGAAGCTGCAACTCTTCATACACAAATGCAGCTCCGTGGCAAAGCCGTCCTCCAGCCTGGAGGTCTTTATCGTTTTGAGTTTATAAAAGGATGTAATGTACATGACTGCTATCTTATTTTGGGTCAACCCTTTTGTAAGCCGTTCGGCATATTAGCTGACTCGTTCAGGAGTTTGTAATAGATGTTCATTATCAATAAAGAGAACTTTTCTATGTTTCAAATCTGTGTTTCAATTTATCTGCGTACTCTGAATATGTGCTTGCTATGCAAATCATTAAAGCCTTGTGCGGGCGCAACTCCAGGCCCGCACGGCGGTCACGATTCGGGGGACGCCTCAAGTGATTCTACGGAATTGGGTCGTGACATAGTGGTATCAGAGCACAGATTCAAAGTTCCTTAGACTTCGTGCTGGAAAAGTTCCTTTAACGATCAAATTCCTGTGCGAACTCTTGAACTCGCTAGGCCAAAATGAGATACGTTCATGCAATAAGTCCATAATACATTATGATCCTAATGTAATTTACCTTCTTTTGAAGGAATGGCTCCAGCGCAATCTGCAGCGCAAACTCCGGACGAAACGTAAGGCCAAGAAAGTAGTTCGGATACTTCGGGAAGTTCAAAGAGCCAGCGAGCCGTGCCAAGCATCGATCCCGTCCAACGAATGTTGCAGATGTTGGAGGCAAACCAACAAAGGGACGAGGCTCGCTATGAACGGGCCGAGAAGCGGGCGGAGGAGAGTCAGCTCAAGTTTCAAGGCAATATAGAAGCACGATTCTCAGTCCAACAGAAGCAGGTAGATACCCTGCAGCAGATCGTTCAGACTTTGGCATCCAACCAGTCCGCGGCAACGCCAGCGACTCCGGTGGAACAGCTCGTGCTTGAAGTAGAGACACCACAAATTCCAAGAGCGAGGGACGTGACTGCCTTCGACTTTGGCCACTTCAAAAAAGTCTGCAATACCCTATTCAACGGGACTGAGGACCCAGTCGTAGCTCTAGATTGGTTGGCCGAACTTGAAGATCACTTCGCTCTGCTAGAGGTCCCCGAAGATAAGCGCGTCTCCTGCGCGCAACTACAGCTCCGCCTCAACGCACACGATTGGTGGGACGTGCATCGACGATCTCTCCAATTTGATCACGGAGAGGAGGCGATCTCGTGGACGACTTTTTGTGCCGCGTTCGAAGAGGAGTATGTACCACCTCCAGTCCAACGCCAGATGGAGAACGAGTTCGTGCAGCTGCAGCAAGGCAGCATGACAGTTAAAGAGTACTCCGTCGAGTTCAACCGACTCTCCAAATTCGCTAGGGCCTATTTACCTGATGCAGCGAGTCGAGCTAGAAGGTTTGAAGGTAGACTACGCCCTGTCATCCATTCGCACGTAGCCGTTCCTCAGTATCGTACGATACGTGAAGTCATGAATCACGCCCTGTCGCTCGAACCACACTATCCTCACGTTCCTGTCGGCGCTGTGCATACATCCAGTCACAAACGCCAAAGCGACGAGAGAGGAAACAACGCTGCAAAGCGCCGAAACGACGGTGGTTCACACAAAGGGAACACAATGCCCTACTGTAAATTCTGTAAAAAGTCAGGGCATGCAATCGACAAATGTCGTATGAAACTTGGATTATGCCTAGCCTGTGGTGAATCAAACCATTCTGTTCGTGATTGTTCCTTGAGTCATGATCATCGTCCCCGACCGAATAATCCTTAACGGTAAGTCCTATCCTAAGTTTCGGGACGAAACTTCCAATTAGTTGGGTAGGATGTAGCACCCCGTTCTCCCGGTACGGAGAGCGCGGCTAAGAAACACAAGACGGTATCGTTCGATCGGGATAGATTGAATTAAGAACTCGTCCTCGTTATGGATTTGTTTCTTCGAAATCGATTCCCATATTCAGTGGACTGCACCCCAAGGATCGGCTTAGCGGCAGAGTCAGGAGGGACCTCTCCGCTGCTATCTTTTATTGCCTCGGTTTTCGATGTCGCTTGTTGCTTTTGTGCTTTGAGTTGTTTTTGGGACTTGCTTGTTTTCTTGAACGGTTTCGATGGTTTTCATTGTTTTCGTTCATTGACTTGCACTTCTATTCCGAGATTGGAAAGAGAGGAAGAAGTATTAATCGAGCTGTTCGTGTGCAGGTGAACGAGCAGTAGGCGGCTTGCGAGCAGAGTCGTGAAGCGCCTCTTTCCTTCTTCTTTCCAAAATCTAAGTGAGTAGCTACCAACCCGATTAGCTAGCCCTGCTTCCAAGCTTCACAGCTAATAATCTGCATTCTTCTTTGACCCGATCAAACGATACCAAGTAATAATAAAAGAAACCAAGATAAAAGAGAATAGACTTGGTTATATGCTTGTCAATAAACTGCACGAACGGATACTTAATGGCATGCTTATTCGTTTGAGAATAAATCATGAATTATTGCTTGTCTTGTACAATTGCTTGTCTTGTACTCTTGTTGCCTCAACTGCAATAACTTGTTACTTGTATATTGTTCGATCATGGACAACTTGTGCACAGGGAAACGTCTCGCGGACAATACTGGGGCACTGGCATCGATCCGGTCCGGGCGAGACATATTGTTCTAGTCTCTTGTTCGGCGGAAATGGCTTGCAGCACCTCTTGTATTTTCGTTGCAAACCATTCTCGTCAAAGACTATCGTCCGTTATGGCACCACGCCAGTGATCATCTTGTATATTTAAACCTGTTGCATACTAACTTGTGTCTTCGTGGCAGGGAAGGCATGGTAAGTATTGTGCAGGTAATTCAGACGGTCAGGTAAAATCCACCTAACGGTGGCACGTTCATTTCAGTAAATTCAATATGCTGCTTACTTGTAAATGAACTAAGGCAAGATAGAAACCCACAAAATATACATGCTTCACTAAATAACGTGTTGATTGGTATAGTCAGGCTAGCTCGCCTTCACCAGCATGTTTCGATATGCTGACCCCCGTTGAAACAGGTTCTCCGCACCAAGGCGAACCGAGCGAGGAGCCGAAGTCGTCTTCCCGATCCAGTCCAGCTGTTAGCGCATCTTCACCGCGCCTCGAAGCCTTTTGAAGTCCGAAGCTGCAACTCTTCATACACAAATGCAGCTCCGTGGCAAAGCCGTCCTCCAGCCTGGAGGTCTTTATCGTTTTAAGTTTATAAAAGGATGTAATGTACAGGACTGCTATCTCATTTTGGGTCAACCCTTTTGTAAGCCGTTCGGCATATTAGCTGACTCGTTCAGGAGTTTGTAATAGATGTTCATTATCAATAAAGAGAACTTTTCTATGTTTCAAATCTGTGTTTCAATTTATCTGCGTACTCTGAATATGTGCTTGCTATGCAAATCATTAAAGCCTTGTGCGGGCGCAACTCCAGGCCCGCACGGCGGTCACGATTCGGGGGACGCCTCAAGTGATTCTACGGAATTGGGTCGTGACACGAGCTGGTAGGTTGTCCTGCTCCAGTGCATTTACTAGGCTGTTCCTCAAGTAATCAGTCTCGCGACGCTGAGCCTCGTGTTGGACTTGTTGCTGGGCTTGCATCATTGCGTAGATCATTTGGAATATCTGTTGCCCATCAATAGGCTGCCCTTGTGGGAATACGGGCATTGGTGGAATGAACTGTGGCGGAGGTGGGATATCATCATGCCGGAACCTTGAATTATGCTGGGCTGCTTGATCGCTTTGAGAAGATTGTCCTCTATTCTCTGGTGTTACTCCTTCATCATAGGTTACCACGGCATCGTACGGTGTACCTAAAGGATTCTCGTCACCAGTTCTCGGATCCATTGCTCTGCATCAAAAATAAACTATAAGAGGCGCACAGGAATCAAGGCAAGATGCAAGTCAAAAATTAATTCGAATACGATATAGATATCAAGAACGTTTTAAACAAGTGGATGAGATGCTAAAACTTATCCTATTCTTATTGCAGGCTTGTTCGGTCCCTAAGTTGAAACCGAACAATTTAGTCGTTGAGCTGTATGGGCCACCACAAAAACCATGTCACGCCCCAGTCCCAAAAATATCGAGGGACTAGACACGTGGCAATGGCCAACAGCACACACCGATGGATAAACCTAATTTAATAGATCCATCGGGGCATACTTAAGCTGTAATATAACAATAAGGGTCTACTATTCTCATCCACAGAATAAATACAGCAATATCAACAAAAGAAATAAACATCATCCAGTCACAAGTAAATAAAATCGGGAAACAACCCGATATTCAAGTCTGTTATAATTGTTCATTTAAACAGGAATTTAAAAGAGTTTATTTGCCAATAAAACTGAGCATAGGTGAAGATATTCAGGAGAAATCTTCTGCAATTATCTCGTTCTCAGTTTCTGGTACTGCTTCGAGAAGTGCTCCTATTCCGTACACCTCAGGATAGATATCTTCTACTAATCCTGGGGACATAATCCAGATCCAGGTCCTCAGGGGATATAGCAAGGTACAAATAACTCATGCCAAAATAAATACAGTGCAGCAATAAATGAAATAAAGTAAATATTTAATCAGCTAAGTGATATGCAAGTGAGAGTTTTAGTCATACTCGGGCTGAGACTACTATAGGATCAGTGTCGGAGAAACCTATAGCAGTATTCTCTCGAAGGGCCAGAACTTGTGCCAAAGCTCTGTGTCAGAGACTAAGACACCTCCAGATGACAATATTTATAATATAATCAACCTTTGATATGGTAATACTCTCCCCACCCAATGTAATCTTATGTCACAGTTCATGATGTACATGTTACGCAAGATCAAAATTAATGCAACAAGTCATAATAAGATCTAAGAGGATAAATTCTATGTCATGAAGCCTGTATCCTATACAAAATCACCTTGAATATTTCAAGAAGATTCTGTCACATGAATAGTGTCAGGTGTCCTGGGTATAACGTACTTGATAATGCAAGTACGAGAATGTAAATAACACGATATCCATCTCTAGGTGACATTATACAACTCCGCGTACGGTGTTGGCACCCGACTATTAATCGGTCGCTAAGTAAGTCACACGGTCCTAGGTCAAGCATGCATAATAATGTATAAATAAGTCAAGAAAATAAGTAACAAAATTGCAGAGTTTGGCAAGGTACACTTGCCTGGGGTTCTGGCTCCAACTGTAGCTCTGGCAACAGCGGGATTTGCAGGCAGTTCTTCGGTTGCTGAAATAAACATCACCATCAAATTTAGAAAATATAAAATAGCTAGAAATGCCTGTCCTTGAGTCCAATTTGGACACAGGGACAAAAATGACAGTTTCTGGTTGAAGCAGGGTCCACATATGGGCCGCTTTGCACCGGAAAATGTGTCAGAAGCAATGGTCTCTAAATCTGTCAAATTTAGTGTCAACAGGTCCAGAACGTTGATATGAACCCAACAAAACTTCCAAAATTGGATTCCGATGAGCCGATCACAAAATCGCCCGTCAAGTGGAGCCGTAGGGCCCACCGATTTTGTCAACGTTCTCAGAATCGAACCAAATTTGGGTCACAGGACCAGCGTATTGCTACGAGTCCGATGGCACAAGTTTTGTTTCGATCCAAAGTATGTACACAAAGTTACAGTAAAATTCAGAACAGGCGGATACGGGGCGTTGTCGGCGGATACGCGTTGATTTCGGTGTGCACGCACATCCAAATCAACTTCTGCGAAATCTCGCACGTCCGTATCAACAGAGCGCACCTTTCGATAAAGATCGCACGCGACCAAGTCGTCCCGTTTGGCGGGGCGTACTCTATTTCGGGGGAAAATAAGGTATTATTTTTCCTGTTTTTGGTTCACGGTTCGCGATCGCCACAGGACGCGACACACCGAGCGGGTTGTACGGGCATCGAGAGGGTTACGTAGTCTACGCGTCACAACTGACGGAATAAAAAATAGAGCAACGAGGAGAGAGAACGGGTTACCTGAACAGGACCTCGCAAAATCGGGTTTCTCGTGTCCGTGTGTCATCTTGACACGACATGACACAGTGGACACGGTACTGTGTCCGATCTAGGGTTAGGGTTCTGCTGCGGCTGAGGGCTTCGCCGGAGGCGGCCAGGCACGGCGAGGTGAGCTTCTCGGGCGGAGGCGGCCGGGGACGGCTCAGGCGAGGCGGCTTGGGCACTGCTCACGGAGGCTGGAGGCTGAGTGGGCTCGGGAAGGGTCGTCGGGGAAGACGGTGGTGGCGGAGATAGGTGGAGGTGCTGGTGGTGGAGACGACGGGCTGGGCGAGGGGTTCCGGTGGCGGCGAGGTCGGGCGGAGCGTTGGCTGGAGGGCTGAGGTCGTCGGAGAAGACGATGGCAGGGCGGATCTAGGGCAGCGAGGGTCGTCGGGGAAGAAACGGGGCGGAGGAGGAGGGGTTTTTATAGTCGTAGAAGAAGGCGGAGGGGCGGCCGGTGCGGGGGAGAGGAAGAGGAGGGGCTGGCGATTACGGAAAGCTGAAGCGGAGCGGCGGGGATGCGAAGCGGCGGCCAGCGGCGTAACGCCGGCGGCGGGGAGCTGAAGCGGTCGGGGGAATCAGGTTAGGGATGGGCACTGTAGCATCCGGGTCGGGTCGGGTCGGGTCAGTGGGTCGGGCGGCGATCCGGCCCGATCCGCTAAGGCTAGGGTGCGGGTCGGGTTTAGCGGGTTTCGGGTCGACGGGTTTGACCCGAATCCGACCCGCTGGGTTCAACTAAACCGGTTCGGTTTGGTTCTGTTTGGTTTATTTGAAATAAACTGGGCTTAATTCAGGGTTTAATTAATTAGTTTTTAGGTCTTTAAAAATGCTTCCGGGGTCCAATAAATTCTCGAAAAATTATCCTATGTCTAATTTTTTATTTTACACCAAAAAATATTATTTTCATAATATTTTAATATTAATTATCATCATAAAAAAATCCTTTAAAATAAAACACCTTAGTTTTAATTAAGAAAAACTCCAGAAAATTCCAAAAAATTGTTTAAAAATCTATTTTAAAAATCCTGAAAAATCAGGGAGTTTACACTATTTTACTAGTTCAGAGGTAAAAACTCCAATAATCCTCCACATATCTCAATATATATGGGTTGAGTATTTTCCACAGTGACTGCCCATCATGCATTAGGATAATTGTCGCTTATAACTTGAATCTTTCCGCATGGGTTAAATAACAATACAATACAAGAATAGATTAAGCCTTAAATTTTGTATCATATCTGCCATTCTTTCCACTCACACAATGACATCAACTGTGCTTCTGGTTGTACATTAAAGACCTTGTGCATGCTTGATTATGGTGTATGTATATTGGGTGTCTACAAGCATACCCATAAGAGACGGCCTATATCTCTTTCCATATACTCTAGATGAGTTCTTTTAAAGAGTCCTAGCATGAAGCCTTGCGCTTCCTTATGGTGCTATGCCACTATGACATGGCCCAAAGCCGAGGCTATACCTCATCGTAGTATCATACCACTGTAGCATAAGGATACAAGCCTCTTTGTAGTGCCATACTACCCAGCATGAAGCCTTGCGCTTCCTTTCAGTATTATGCCGCTGTTACATGGCTCGTGTAGCCGAGACTTTTATCTCTTTGTGGTATCATAACACTGTAACATGAGGTCACCGGCCTCTTTGTAATACTGCCTACCATTCTTTATTCTACAATATTAGGCTACATGTTTATATGCGGTGATATGCCATTGTAACATAGCCCGAAGTAGATACTTTATCCTCTCGAGGTACCTCATGTGGTGGCTCTCGAGGTACCTCATGTGGCGGCACCCCACTATAGCATGGAGTACTATGCTCATTTGTAGTGTTGTGCTACCCGTACATCCTGTAGAGCACGTCGGACATTAAAATTCCCGGGAACTCATTAAGGTGTCGAAGCTATCCTCCCACATGGCTTGTTCTAGATAAAGAACAAATAGTAGTCTCACACCCGTTTCCTGATTTTGTATTTCTTGAGTTTCTAGAATTTAAGTTTTTAGATATTGTATTTCTATTATATTTTCATGATGGTTTATGTTATTTATATTTATTCCTGTTGTCTAGAGAGACTACCCGAGACCCGTAGAATACTCATTGGCATTGCCATAGACCCGATTTAGGACCCGCATATAGAATGGACAATTGGTTTGGTTTATTTTGGCTGGACCCATCGCTAAACCATCCCCCTCTCTCCTTATATATATATATATATATATATATATATATATATATATATATATATATATATATATATATATATATATATATATATATATATATGAGTTTTTTCTCTCTTCTCCCTTTCATTCTTCATTTCACTCTTATGTTTCATTTTTCTTTATTCTTCCTCTCTCCCTAGACCAAACCCTAGCCCTAGAAGAGGTTGTGATCACTTGGACTATGAGAAGTAGAGGCTAAGAAGCCACTCTTGGCAAGTACATCTTGCAAAAGAGAACTATAGATTTATGCATGCTTTTAGTTTTTAATATTTCTTGTTTATTTCTGGCTCATATTGTTGGGACCGAGCAACCCCTTCATCTTTAATACTTATTGTTCTTGATTTTCTTGGTTGGAATTGCTTGAACATGAATTTGGGTCTATGGGTTCACTTTTATTTTTTTGGGGTTTGATCTCCCAAAACTTTATGTTTTAAAAAACTAATTAGCTCATAGTGTAGAGTACCATACTTTTTATAACTTTTTTTTTGTCGTGCTTGATTTCGAGTCCAGCTAATTTCAGTGCTAAAACTTGATACAATACGTATACGAAAGTGGCTGACTGAAGAAGAAGAACAGTTTTCTATGAAGACTATGCAAGATAATTCCTTTGGCGTAGAAATACATATGTTTTACTTTGGGTGCATTAGTGTGGTATCCCAGCTCTTCGTGCATACTAATCATACTGCACTCGGTCTCCTAGCAAAAGTGCGCCAGTCACACTCCTTGAGTCAGTGGCGCACTTTTGAGAGAAAATCCAGTTGGCGCACTTTGGTGCGGATTAAATCAAAGTTCTCTTTGGAAAACTAAGATAAAGTTTGCCACAGTCAGTCAGCGCACTTTCTTCGCATTTGGCAATCTGGCGCACTTTTTCTATGTTTCGGCAGCCGGCGTACTTTTCTTATGTTTGATCTGCTCTGGCACTTTCTTCCCTCTTCGTTTCCTTAGGGATGTAGCTTTGGCTGGTTTCTCAATTTCTGTTTTATTGATTTGTGTGCTCCACGATTGACGAGTTTTTTGACTTTCGAGCTTTGATCTCGAATTTTGTATTTTGTCGTTTAGCTAGCTTGCTCGCACACTTTCTTTGAAAGCACGTCTTATTCCTGTCCGCGCACTTTTGTCAAGTCCGCCGTGTTGGTTAACTTGACAAAGTGCGCCACCCCTTTGTAGCTCACGTACTTTCTTGCAAAAGTGCACAAACATTATTTTTGTGAGTTTGTGCGCCAACCTTGTTTCTGTGAGTTTGTGCGCCAATCTTGTTTCTGTGAGTTTGTGTGCCAGATTTTATCATGCGTTCCTTCCATTTTTGCTTGGGATATTTTTTTATGTATTATATAATTGGATGTTGTGCTCTTACAATTTAATACATGTTCTGACCCTCAAGACACCGTGTAAATTATTGTGTATGATAAACATATTGCATTTGGCATCGGATAATTGAGTGTGAGCATTGCCCAATGTATTGCGTATTGCGGATACGATAAGTTCGCCAGTGATAACTCGTGAACATCTCGTACTCGTAACTCGTCATTCTAGGAAGTTCTCGAGTGTTCACGACTAAAGAACTTGAAATAATGATTAAACAAGATAAAATTTGACTAGATTATTAGGAGAAAAGAATATTGTGCTTCCAACTACCCAGATCTCAGGTGCCCCATGAGGCATGGATCAACCCTGCTAGGCAAGGGCCCCATGACCTACCAAGTTTACGCATGCCACGGTACATACAAGACTTTGTGATATACCATGTTAGTCATATGATTTATTGTATAATGTGGTTACAAGATCTGTGATGTGCTGCGACACTTACAAAATGATTTTTTTTATATAAGTTTATGTTCACAATATAAGTTTTTATGCAATGTTCTATTATATTATAAGTTTACATACAGTTTTATGCCATTAGATAAAATTATGATTTTTAGATCAAGTTTATGTTTATCTGTGACAAGTTACAAGTTATGTTTGTATAATGTGACTAGTTCAATTACAAGCATACCCATGGCCATTCGGGTTGACTGTAGTGCCGGTGGTAGCGATCTTCTTCAAAATATGCATTTATTAGTAACTAGGTTGTGATAACCCTAGTTAATTAATTATAGCAAGCCGTAGGCATATTTGGCCATGATATGAATGTTTGTCTATTCTTCTAACTCGCCTTGTTATATTCTATTTTCTTTCGGCGCGTGGCTAGAGTGCAAAGTTCTGCTCGGGTGAACGTCTGTAACCCCGGTCCTTATTTGGTTTAAGGGTTGTGGTCCTGATCTAAAGTAGTTCATATGCCCTCTTGACGCTCATCGCCTTATCTTTCTTTATAGTTAGTTTGTTATCAATGCAACAGTCCTTATAGTTATTTTATCGAGACAAGTACATTGGTACCGTACAAAGCTCGACCCGCATTTATCTAGTTATTCATTTGTCTCTTATTCCTGCTAATTCTGGTTCTAGTTAACACCTTGTGCTCCTTTGTGGTACTTGTTGCTTGGGATTCTGACCCTATTGGTTTTGCTTGGCCAAATTTATCCGAAGAGAACCAGGATCCTCCATACTTCCAGCAAGATGGCTCGCAGTCGTAGGACTGCGGCCGAAGCTCACGAGTGGATTTCCTTCTTACACTCCTCATTTTGATTTCTCGATTTGTTGTGTCAGCAAGGAGGCAGAGTTAGCTTCTTATATTTTTGATACTACGGTCAACATGATATATATATATATATATATATATATATATATATATATATATATATATATATATATATATATATATATATATATTAGACTATGCCTGGTATATTTGATCATGTATAATTATACTCTGCTAGTACAGCATTTTGTATTCACTAGCTTCATGTCATATGTGACATGTAATTTGGGAGACCTCTTTACTTTCATATATGATATACACTTTAAATTATTGTTGATGGATTGAAATACTAGGATTTGTCGGCCTTAGGACTAACGTCATAACATGCTAGAGTCCACCTATTTGTCTTCTAGACATCCTTAGCATATTGAGGCTTACTTCTGTATTCTACAAGGTGTGGTTGGCTATGTCAGTTCTCGTATTTATCCAGTATTCTGGGAACGGTACGTGACTAGTAGACAACAGTGGTTCTAGGTCCATAATCCATCGATGTCTCAAGGACTACCCACTGTTCTTGATTTGAGATTGTTAATCGCGAGACTTAATCAAAATATGGTAGAACAAAGGCAAGGAACAGAGGTTCATGAAAACTTTACAGTCTACCATTTGTTTGATCCTAAAGTTGTAGTCAAGACTCAGAAGTTTGCGCAAACAAGTTTACCCTCTGATATCCTCAATTCTAACGAAGAACAATATTATAATCTTTCGATTATAACTTGCACACTAGAAGAAGACAGAAGAACTCTGATTGCTGGGGTAATGAAGATCACTGTTTCTCAAAGCAAGATTTGCACCACATGATCTTTTCCCAGAAACCAGCAAGTTCTGAATAGAACTACTAGAATGCTCGCAGTCACCTCTTCTGGAACTCGCACGAACTTTTGGACTCCAATAGCGACAACATGACGATACTCTCTCCGTCTCTCAATTTCAAAAGTAAGTTCTCAAAGGGGCACGAAAAGAGTATTTATAGAGGAGGGTGAAAACCCAAACCCTAATCATGGCCGCCAACCAATTAAGAAAAGATAGCAATGATTTAAATTCAAATTTCACAAAAATCAGATATGAATTAATGATCCAATTTTTTCATAACCGTTCAAATCCCGCAAACAGAGAAATCATGCGGCTACATACATGCGCGTATAAATCAGCAGCGCAGCAGCTCATACGCGCATATACGTAGCCGCTCAGCAGCGCATGTGCACATATGTGTATATGCGCATAACTTCGCATATCCCACATATAGCATGCGCGCGCATACGCCCGCGCATAAAATGAGCGCACGAGCGCAACTAATGTGCACAAGCGACATTCGTCGATGTTGACGTGCTAAGTACAATGTGTGCCAACAAAGCGCCACTTTACGTCCTTGAGCCAGAGCTTGAGTCTGAGTCCGAGTCTGATTTCGAGTCGTTGGGGCTTAGCTCCTAAGAGAGTGACATAAAGTATAAATACTTTCTTTGAAGAATTAATCATTTTTTTCTCCTAGAAAAATACCCCACATGGTACCCACATATGCTCCACCACACCCCATGTGCACACCTCAACACAAGCAAAGTATTATATTGAGATACACACTTTGAGGTGTAACCAATGTGGGACTATTTTTACTAGTCCAAAGACAAAAACTCTGAATCACCTCAAATCCAAGGGCTACAGCGCCTAGGGAGAGGCGCCAGAGGAAGGAGAATAACACATACCATTTTGTAACCCCTGAATTCGGGATTCCAAAATATTAGGTTTTCTAAAAACTTATTGTTAATTGAAATTGTTTAAACTAGAAAAAAGGGTTTTAAGAATTAGAATACTAAATTAAGTATTAAAGGAAATATGATCTAGAATAAAAAATTATTTTAATTGATTAAAAAGGTTTAAGGGAATTTAATGTGGGCTTTACCTACGATATGCTTCCTTATATATTTAGGCCAGTAGATGTTTTGGTTGGGCTCTTAAACCAATAAGGAAGAAAGAAAGTTTTTCTAATGTTTAACAGTTCCTGAGACTCTAGTTAAAACCAACCGATCCTATATAGTTTCTTTTGGCTAAGCATCCAGCCATTGGGTCTTTTATGTAGAAATCTATCCTAATATATATATAGTATCCTAACATATATAGAATAGCTTTTAGATTGAATTATAAATTATTAATCTTAGGCCAATATTTTAGTTTGGACTAAATAAAAGTATAGGCAGGATTCATTGGGCCGGTCCTTAAGTAAAAATGAGGAATGAATAAATTTGTGGACATGTTTAGGCCTTCAATAGGCTTATTTAGATTTCAGCTTTGGGAAGCCTGTTAGAATAGTTTGGGAGAAGAATTTGGGCTCTCACGAACAAAAGAAAAAGGAATAGTACCTTAAATCTAACTTAGTACTCACGGTTATGGTTAAATAGGTAGGTAGTAATAAAGAAATTTCTAGATTAGATTAATTAGAGCATGTGTTTAATAGGTAGTTAGTTGTAACAAACTTTTTTCTAGATATTTCCAAATTAGTTAGGATGAACCTAGTTAACTAAATAGTAAAGATTATTTATCACATGTTCTTGGATCAGATTTGGAGCCCAAGTTTTCTAGTCTATAAATATATCCCATTTTTAAGGTAATTCTTATTCTCAATTCAGTCCAAAGCCAAACCCTGCCCAAACCCTTTCCAATCCAGCCCAAACATATTTCTATTCCCTGTGTCCAGACCTTGTGTCTGTTTTCAACTGATTCTGTGTCAGCTCCTGCCGGACCTCGGGTCCGATCCCAGCGTGTCCAAACAATATCCTTCTGTCCCCCACATTTACAGTACCACATAATCCATAAAATATTCTCTATGTCCGATACAGGGATACAGATACAACACAATTCCCTAACCCTAGTTATCTTACGTCCGATACACTCCTTCCGAAGGTGGACACACGAAGTTGCATCTATGTCTGGTGTCGTCTCCTCTAGCTTGGACGCGGGTGGTGGCCATTAGATCCACCGGATCTAGCTGATTCCGGAGCCGTCCGCCTCGCCATCTCCGGTAGATGCTCGAAACTGTTTCCGTCACCGGCGCCACCTCGAGTGTCCGTGTCCGACACTCCGATCTCCTTCATATCCGCCGACGAAGCCGATCTTGATCTCTTCTGACGACCCCAGTGGCCGATCCCTGAGCACCTAGTGTCGATCTGACCCAGCTTGATCTCTGCCTCGCCCGCACCACCTTCTCTCCAGTTCATGTCGAGCAAAGCTACTCCCAATCGAGTGAGTCGCCATCAGGCCGCATCTCGCGACGATCCACCGATTTGTCAACGTCTACCGGTTCCTGAACACCAAAACCGACGGACTTCTTCAGAGCCATACATCTTCTGCCTAGCTTCACTCCAGGATGATGGCGTCGGTAGGCGACGTGTGTCCGAGTCTTCGCTCAGATCGACTGGGCCGAGTAGTTTTTGCCGCATATCTTGAGGATTGGGCGTCTAGTTACCTGAGCACAGGAGGCTGAGCATCCGTAGCCTCTGACCGATCTAGTTTTCGTCGGTGATGCACGTGCCGACGACCGCGTCGACGACTCCGACTCCTGTTCTCCCAACCGCTGGAGCCAACGTTGCCACTGATCGATTTTCTTGGTAAGCCTTCCTTCTTCTTCTTCTTCTTCTTCTCTCTCTCTCTCTCTCTCTCTCTCTCTCTCTTCCCACTTATGCTCTTTTTCTTTCTTTCATTCTGAGAGAAGTTTAGATATTGTTTGAGAAGGAAGAAAAATGAAAGGAACGAGAAAGTTGATATATAAGTTAGAGAAAAATTAAAAGTGATAGGAAAAATAAGAGAGAAATTTGAGGAAAAAATTTATGTGGATTTCACTCATTTTTTTTTCTTTCCAAAAAGTGAAAAAATAATGAAAAGAGATGAGAGAATTTTGAAAAAATTTACATAACTACCCCTCAAAAAGTAAAAATAAATTATGATTTGAGAATACCAAGAATTAAATAGTAATTATATCTCTATCCACAAAGAAGCAAAAATTATATTTAAACTTATCTTTTTCCTACATTTTGTTCATTCAAACAAGGAAAAGAAAAATTAACTTTACTTCCATTTTACTACCTTTCATTTTTTTTTCCTCAAAATTTTATTTCCCTTTCCACCAAAGTTTCCAAGCAATGTGTTAATAGTAGGACTTTGGGTTTCTCTTCCTTTCAGTGGAAGAATAACGTTAAGACTAACTGGGTTCACATGGGTTCTCATGTTTATCTGTGCTTTTCTTTTTGGAATAATTTGTGTCTGGATCCTGAATTTTATATCAGTTTAGAGTTTAGGTCCTGATATGTCCAATTGGAGAGTTTGGACCGTAGAATTAATTCTTTTTTTTTTTCATTATATCCTTGCTAGTCTATGTAGAAATTTTTTATTGTAGACATAGAAGGAAGGATATAATAAAATAAAATAAAAAAATCTAGGAGTCAAACACTCTGATTGGACGTCAGTGCCTAAACTCTAAACTGGTATAAAATCTAGGGTCTAAACACTAATTATCCCTTTCTTTTTCACTCCCTTCGTTTTAGTTTTGGTAAAAGAACTCAGCATAAATGGATTTGGGGTGTGAATAGGATGAAGAGGAAATTAACAAATATTGGAAATAGGTGGAGTATAGGTGTACGGGTGTATATGATGTCACAGTTGCTTACAAGTTTGCAACAGTGGTAAGAAAGTAACTCAAGAATCATATAAAAGAGAGAAAATTGGAATGTAAGCACAACAAAATGACAATTACCTGAAATCACCGTGAGCATCACCAGCCTTTCCACTTGGAAGAAATTATTATTGGGGTGTTATACGATTTTGGGCTTATAAGGGATTACTTGGGCTGTACTCTTAAAACTATAACTGTCATTGAACTAACAATGACTGGGCTAAAACAATTCAGTTTTTAACCGAGACTCAGGTTTAAATATAGATTCAGAATATGGGAATTAGAGTCTGGGCTGACCGTTAATAAAGAAAGTATTAAGTTTTGAAATAAATTGACAAGTTATTGGATCTAGAAAGTGTTTAAATGTTTTGGTTTAATCTTTGGGTTAGAAAAATCATGGGAAATATATCTTTAATGTGGAGAACGTTTAAATTAAAACAAATAAATTTGTGCCAAAAGTTCTTTAGGGATTTTGGGGAATAAGTAAGAATTTCAAGGAATATGAGAGAAATCTGACAATAAGATATTGTATTGATTAGGTTTTGGATGAGGCACAAGGACAACTTTGGACTTGAGGCAAGTACTCATTACTTATGTTTCTCAATACTTAATAAATGATGATTTCCTTATTTTCTAGTCTTGATGCATATTGCATATTATGACACGATTCAGACACGTGACGCCGCATCATTGGTATTGACTCTTGATTTTGCATCAAAGGACATCAAGTTCTGAATCGTGCTTGATATTGATTTTCAAATCATAGGGAGGAGAAATACAAAGTAGATATGTGGTCAACCCATTACAATCTGAATCATAGTCCGATATACACTGCACGTATGCTCAATCTAGACCAGTATGAATCTAATCCTTAGCCGTCCACATATTGAAACAAAATTTTAAACACACATAGATTCTTAGACTCTCTTATACATGTTTATTGCATTATTTCTCATTGTTTTTCGTGTTGTAGGTTTCATGTTCATGATAGCGTTCAATGTCACATTTTTTGGTTTCATTTATTGCATTTCTTTATATAGCATTATTTGTTGGTTTTGCCTTTCTCCAAAAGTTCAATTCCTCTCCCTTTCTTTAGTCCCACATCGGATGCACCAAAACCTTCCTATATACATATATTACTTTCTCTCCTTTGCTCTATTAAGTTGTTGTGTGGGGAACCCCTTGGGCCACACGCGCGCGCCGCCGCCGCCGCCCGGCCCGGCTCGGCTCGGTTCGGTTCGGCGCGCGTAACGGGTGCGGGTACGCGCCCACATCTGCGGGCGCCGAATGCCGATCCGATTTCCTCTTCGGGTTCGGGCTGGGACCCTAAAAATCTTTTTGCTCCTCTTCCTTTTTATTTAATTTTCTAAACGTTAGAAAATTAATTTCTGAACGTTACAAAATGATTCTGAACCGGTTTTGTGTCCAGATTCACTATTTTAATATTGTGTAACGTCTGAATTAATATGAGAATTAATTCAGACCGTTACAATTTTGTATTATATATTTGTGCTGATTTCTTTGAGAATCCATTGGAAAAAATTCGTACTCCAAACCTCTGTCAATATTTTTTTTCAATTTCCGTTCTCTCCGAGCTCTGGGCAGAGCTAAGTTCTGGTCGTTCTCTCCAAGTCGTGTGCGGCAACGAGATACCGGTAGTGCGGGGGTTTTACCACTAGGAGCTTCGGGTACGTCTGCACACAGATCCCGAATAAACTCTTAGGGCAGTGCTTCGTGCACGACTTCCCCAGAGGCCGGTAACATCTAATTTTATTTTTTGTATTCTGAAATTTTACAATAAGAAAAGACATAAAAAATTATAACATTCTAAGAGTTTATTCTTTGTTACAATTTTCTATATAGTTGATTTGTCTATTAGAATTTGCTGAGAACGATTTTTGTTACTGTTAATCTATTGACAACCATTTTTGTTTGCTGAGAACGACTAATAACTGGCTGTTACAATTTTCAATACAGAAAACTTACTATATTGTTCAGCACAAATTCTATATAGTTATTGTTAGAAAATAAATTTACTGCTATATAGTTTAGAACATTATAGAATTTTTGTTACTGCTATATTCTGTTAGAATAGTTTTGTTACTTCTATATTCTAACTCTTTGTCTGTTAGAATAGTTTTGTTAGTGCTATTGTTAGAAAATAAAGGGTTGTTTAGAACCTTAGTGATTCTATATTCTAACTCTTTGTCTGTT
The DNA here is from genome assembly GCA_036927795.1 of Iris macrosiphon. NCBI lineage: Eukaryota > Viridiplantae > Streptophyta > Magnoliopsida > Asparagales > Iridaceae > Iris > Iris macrosiphon. The sequence goes on along the minus strand of JAYESA010000409.1, from coordinate 6,091 downwards.
ACAATAGTTTTGTTACTGCTATATAGTTTAGAACACCAAAATTCTATATAGTTACTGCTATATAGTTTTGTTACAATTTCTATATTGTTTAGAACCTGCTATATAGTTACAATACAGAAACCTTCTATACTGTTAGAATATTAATTTATTTTTACTGTAGCAAGTTAACAGTCACTGTAGCAATTTGTTTCAATTCCTCAATTGATTTATTTGTTTACTTGTCAAATTGTTTACTATATTGTCAAATTACAAATTTGCTTAAAGTGTTTTAAATATTGTTAGTACATTTGATAACTTTGTAAATTACAATTTTGATCATAAAATCTCTTTCAATTACAACATACAATTTGCTTCAATTTTAATCACTTAGTATTTTGAAAGCATCTTTTTTGGACCAAAAGAAAATAGTTTAGTAAAAAGGAAATTGCAAATATAATCTTCAAATCTAAAGTTTCAAAGTAGAGACAAACTCGGGCACAAGCCGAAAGGGTCCTTCTGTCAACCGGGTGTAAATAACCCTAAGCGACACGGTATTTAAGAGTCTTCGGACCACCGCTAGCTGGGAACCGGCCCCTACAGCTAACCTGAGTTGATCAACACTTGAAAAACTAAAGATTTTAAGATTGTTTAGCAAAGACCACCTAAACTATTATCTTGTAGAAGGCCAAGGAAAACCTAAGTCTAATTTTCCGTATAAACCCAAAAAGAATTTCTTCAAGAAGAAGAAAAACTTTCAGCCTAACCACTACAACCATCATCACCAAAAACTAAAAACCTAGAACTTCTGTCAGACTCAGTTAGACCAGAAGCAAACATGCTTCACAAAGGTTCTTCGAGTTCCTTCAGGTCTGTAAGCTTTCAACCCCTTATTAACCTCTCTTACCATTCTGATGATTGGTGGTTGGATTCTGGAGCAAATGTTCACGTTTCGTTTGATCGCTCCTGTTTTTCAATCTATCAGGAATCAAGTGGAGGAGGTGTGACCCTAGGAGATGGTTCAACGGCACAAATAATTGGAAGAGGAAAAGTTAACCTGAAAATGACATCAGGAAAAATCTTAACTCTTCATGATGTTCTTCATGTGCCGTCTGTCAGGAGAAACCTAGTTAGTGGATCCCTTCTTGTAGCCTCAGGATACAAAATTGTAATGGAGGCTAATAAAGTAGTTTTTTCTAAACATGACTCCTTTATAGGAAAAGGCTTTGTAAAAGACGGTCTTTTCATTTTAAGTACAATGAATAAAATGTCTGATGGTTCTTTCTTTGTCTCTAATATAGAATCATCAAATGTTTGGCATGGCAGACTAGGTCATGTGAATCTAGGTTCTATTAAAAGAATGATGACCTTAGATCTTATTCCCAAGACTCCAATAGATGACAAACACAAATGTGAGATTTGTGTTCAAGCCAAACACACTAGATTACCATTCAAATCTGTAGAAAGAAATTCTGACCTTCTAGAACTTATCCATAGTGATGTATGTGACTCAAATAGGATTTTGACTAGAGGCGGTAGAAAATACTTTGTTACATTTATAGATGATTATTCAAAGTATTGTTATATCTACCTTCTCAAAACCAAAGATGAAGTTCTAGATAGATTTAAGGTCTACAAATCTGAAGCTGAGAATCAATTAGAAAGGAAGATTAAGATCCTTAGATCTGATCGTGGTGGAGAATATACCTCAAACGAAATGACTAACTTCTGTGAAGAACATGGAATAATTCATGAGGTAACTGCTCCATATTCACCTCAATCTAACGGAGTTGCTGAACGTAAGAACCGCACTCTGTTAGATATGGTGAATGCCATGCTTCTCAGCTCTGGTGCTCCTGATAACTTGTGGGGAGAAGCTCTTTTAACTGCCTGTTACATTCTTAATAGGATTCCTAGTAAGACAAAAGATAAGACTCCCTATGAGCTGTGGAAAGGTAGAGCACCTAGGATTAATTACCTTAGAGTTTGGGGATGTCTTGCTAAAGTCGGAATTCCCGAACCTAAAAAGAGAAAGATTGGTCCCAAGACTGTAGACGCTGTTTTCATAGGATATGCCTTAGACAGCTATGCCAATAGATTTCTAGTGACTCACTCAGAAGTAAATGAAATCTCTAACAACACCATTATAGAAGCAAGAGATGCAGTTTACTTTGAAAACATATTTCCTTTTAAGGATAGAGTTTCAATCTCTTCCTCCATACCCTCTACTAGTTCTCAAGTCCAAATACCTAGCTCTCAATCTGAACAAGACTTAGAACCAAGACGGAGTAAAAGGAATAGGATTGAGAAAAATTTAGGAGAAGGATTCTTCACATTTTTGATAGAGGGTGATCCCTCTACTTATGAAGAAGCAATGTCTTCTCCTGATGCTCCCTTCTGGAAAGAAGCCATTAACAGTGAATACAACTCCATCATGGAGAATAACACTTGGTTTCTAACAGATCTACCTTTAGGCAATAAACCAATAGGTTGTAAGTGGATTTTCAAGAAGAAACTCAGAGCCGATGGTACTATAGAGAAATACAAAGCTAGATTAGTTGCTAAGGGTTTTACCCAGAAGAAAGGGTTAGATTATTTTGATACCTATTCTCCTGTAGCTAGGATCACATCCATTAGAACTCTCTTGGCCTTAGCATCCATTCATGATATGCTAATCCATCAAATGGATGTAAAGACAGCATTCTTGAATGGAGATCTAGAGGAAGAACTTTATATGGACCAACCTGAAGGTTTCATTGCTAAAGGTCAAGAAAAGAAAGTCTGCAGATTAGTAAAATCCCTCTATGGCCTGAAGCAAGCTCCCAAACAATGGCACAATAAGTTTGACAAAGTAATTTGTGAATATGGTTTCTTGTCAAATGAGTATGACAAATGTATATACTCTAAAGGTACATGTAAAAGTTGTGTCATTTTATGCTTGTATGTAGATGACATCCTTATCCTAGGTTCATCACTGGAATTGATAAATATTACAAAGAACTATTTATCTAGCCAGTTTGATATGAAAGACCTAGGAGAAGCCAACCTAATTTTAGGAATGCAAGTGACCAAAGGCAAAGAGGGTTATACTCTATCTTTAGCACATTCAATTGAAAAAATGCTAAAAAGATTTGAGTTATTTGATAAGAAACCTGTCCTTACTCCTTATGACAGCAGTATTGTACTGAAAAAGAATGAAGGACCACCTTTGGAACAACATAAATATTCACAGATGATAGGCTCCCTTATGTATATAACAAACAGGACAAGACCTGATATTGCATTTGCTATTGGGAGACTAAGCAGATATACCAGTAACCCAAATCAGTCACATTGGACTGCCTTGGATAGGGTATTTAGATATCTCAAGGGCACCCTAGATTACAAACTTCATTTTTCTAGGCACCCTGATATCATAGAAGGTTATTCAGATGCAAACTGGGTAACCGACTCACATGATATAAAATCTACTACTGGATATGTATTTACTCTAGGAGGAGCTGCAATCTCCTGGAGCTCTTGTAAACAAACTATCATAGCTAGGAGTACAATGGACTCTGAAATGATAGCTTTAGATACAACTTGCACAGAAGCTGAATGGCTTAAAAATCTTATTATGCATATACCTGTTTCTCTTAGTCCTGTTCCTGCAATTTCAATAAATTGTGATAATAAATCTGTTATTGAACTACTAAAGCATGATTCTGTGAATGCTAAGATGAACAGGCACCTGCAGCTGCGCTTCAAGTCAATAAAAGGCCTACTAGGCAAATATGTGGTTCTTGACTATATAAAGTCAGAAAAGAACCTTGCAGATCACTTGACGAAGGGTCTGTCTAGGACTTTGATCCTAGAATCATCGAGGGGGATGGGGTTAAGCCCATAAATTAGTCACCAGCAGTGGCAACCCAACCGAGTCTGACTGGAGATCCCAAGAAGCCGGTTCAATGGGTAGAAACAAGCTGAACTTAGGTGACTTTATGGAACACTGACTCGAGATTAAAAGTCTCATTAAAATAAAGCCCAAGCGGCTGTACATGTGTACAATAACTCCCCATCCCTATGGTGACAGTGTTCCTGTGTGATATGTTTAGGATGAGTTTAAACTCTTAATAGGTCCAAGCTGTAATGCTAGGTTGATTCATATCACCAACCATTAAGGACTTACCTATATGAGAGGTCGTGAAGGCCGCGACTATGGGACAGGGCGATCCCAGACAACTCTCATGAATGTGGATAGTGCGCATGGCCATTTAAAAGCGCCACCCGATAGACCAAGGACCTCTAGCGTACTATGTGTGTTATTTTCTAAATCTGATTCAAGAAGTCTGATTCAAGGCTTAGTCCATCAAGCGCTTCTTCAGATTAAGGCAATAGTCACTACGTGAGATTCAAGGCTGTAGTCCATCTCATCTATGCATAGTATTTTTCTGCCCAGATGCTCTCTCTCTCTGTTTACTTCACTCTTATCTCTGTTTCGGAACTTGACCTTTTGGGGGGGGATTGTTGGTTTTGCCTTTCTCCAAAAGTTCAATTCCTCTCCCTTTCTTTAGTCCCACATCGGATGCACCAAAACCTTCCTATATACATATATTACTTTCTCTCCTTTGCTCTATTAAGTTGTTGTGTGGGGAACCCCTTGGGCCACACGCGCGCGCCGCCGCCGCCGCCCGGCCCGGCTCGGCTCGGTTCGGTTCGGCGCGCGTAACGGGTGCGGGTACGCGCCCACATCTGCGGGCGCCGAATGCCGATCCGATTTCCTCTTCGGGTTCGGGCTGGGACCCTAAAAATCTTTTTGCTCCTCTTCCTTTTTATTTAATTTTCTAAACGTTAGAAAATTAATTTCTGAACGTTACAAAATGATTCTGAACCGGTTTTGTGTCCAGATTCACTATTTTAATATTGTGTAACGTCTGAATTAATATGAGAATTAATTCAGACCGTTACAATTTTGTATTATATATTTGTGCTGATTTCTTTGAGAATCCATTGGAAAAAATTCGTACTCCAAACCTCTGTCAATATTTTTTTCAATTTCCGTTCTCTCCGAGCTCTGGGCAGAGCTAAGTTCTGGTCGTTCTCTCCAAGTCGTGTGCGGCAACGAGATACCGGTAGTGCGGGGGTTTTACCACTAGGAGCTTCGGGTACGTCTGCACACAGATCCCGAATAAACTCTTAGGGCAGTGCTTCGTGCACGACTTCCCCAGAGGCCGGTAACATCTAATTTTATTTTTTGTATTCTGAAATTTTACAATAAGAAAAGACATAAAAAATTATAACATTATTTTGTATGGTACGACATTTGTATGGTTGTACTTTGCTCCAATCCTGACGAAATGTTGACATATTAGGTTATTGAGATAGCGTTGGATCAAGTGACGGATTTTAGACTACTTAGAGATTAGAATAGACATTGGTGTATAAAATATGAAAATTATGTTGTATGGTTATTATAATGGATTTGTCTCCTGATTTGAGCATTGTATGATCTACTCAAACTACATTAGTGGATGTGGTGATCATGGGTGCGTTTGTGGATTTTTTATTTCTTATTTTATAGTTTATGTGATTTAGCTAAGATTGATCTTTATCGGTATTTGGTGATTATTGGGTTTTAGAACAACTTATTACCGTCAATATCGCGACGTAGGCTTGGCGCACTCACAACCCGTGTTCGATCATGCGGACGTTGGGCGTAACACATCTACCGGATAAATATCTACATTGTGGCCTCACAGGACATTCAAAGAGCTAATTGTTTTAATTTCATTAGCTATCCTAAAAGTTGGGATAAGTCTTGTGATTCCCGCAACAAAAGTCGAGCCTTAATAGATTAAGCCAAGGATGATTATGAGAAGGCATCACAATTATTTACTGTAACAGGTAACGAGAGTAAGGTGCTTAATACTTCTGCTCCTAATATATATATATATAATTGTCGATAGTAATGTCATCAATATTGTGTGGGAGTGTACTTTTTCTCTATCTGACAAACTTAATATTGATATTATCTTTGTTGTTCCCTTATTAAATTATAATTTACTCTCAGTGGCTCAAATAACCCTCACCTTACATTGTCTTATAATTTTTTTGGTCTTATTTTTGTGCTTTTAAG